>BQNB010070548.1:0-33088 GCA_026074375.1 Tanacetum coccineum
TCCTTCCAATAGGTTTCCATTTATATCCAACAAAGTTAAACACTTTTTCAGTAGGTTTCCATTCTTTTCTCTTTTTATTTTTCTTAAAGGCAGATTTAGCACGCACATTCATACTATTTACATGATTAATTAAACACATAGCATGATTAGCATCAAACAAACATTCATTGCATACAGAACAAAGAGCCTTAACACCTTTAACAGGATGCTTAACATGTTCATTACAGACATTTTTAGAGTCACTGTTCCTTTTATTCAAACTAGATTTAACTTTCCTAGATTGGACTTCTACTTTATTCTTCTCATTACTACTTGGTGTTCGCGAAATCCTATCATTCTTTGTATTGCTTGAAGGCTTTGATCCGCTAGCACTAGTAGAAGGGTTTACTCCTGTAGAAGACAATAGAGTTTTGTTAGTTACTTTGGGAATGTTTCCTGATGATGTGATAATGTCAGCAAATCGAACTGTTTTTTTCTTGTTAATAGGCGTGACCGTAACTAATTTCTCACTAGGTTTGTGAATATCAGGGCAAGTATCTCTAACATAACCTAGAAACTCTTAAATCAGTTTAACATACATACAGGCTGAGTAAGATGCACTATCTAAAGGGTTTCGTGATTTAACTTGTTCAACTACCTCCCTAAGAATAGCAGCTTGTTCCATAGTATGCTTAAGGTAGTATTCGTGAGCTTCCCTATTATTCTTAACCTTAGGAGCCAAAATTACTGGCTCAAGCTTATACATTCCTGGAGCAATAGTGGTAGCATTTGACACTTGGGCAGCATTATCAGTAATTTTCCTTTTAATTTTCTAAGATCATTTTTTAATGTTGTTATGACAACCACTTTTTCCTGAAGTTGAGCATTTAAATCAGTAACTTCAACAGACTTTTGATTTAATTGATTAACCAAAGAGTTAGTGTGTTCTTTAGCACGAACACGTGATGGTTTGATTGAATCATAAAGTTGTTTATAAGTCTGTTTCAAATGCTCATTCTCAGCAATTAGTTTTGTCACCCTATGTTCCAGTTCTATGTTGATAGTCTCAATTTCATCGAATTCCTTTTTCACACTTTCACTAGTAGAAGTTTCATTGACACGCTTAATGTGTGCTTTCAACTTCTTGATTGTCGTGTCTTTTGCTTGAAGCTCAGCTTTCAAAATTTTCAATTCAAACAATTGATCAAATGACGGTTTAGTATGGTTCACGGATATGTTATTCTTTTGAAAAATTTCTTTATTGAGTTGCATTGCAAGTTCAAAAGAAATGCAGTGTTGTTCAAGTTTAGAAAAGCTTTCCGAAATTCTATTATACTCATCTTTTTCAACCATGTTGTGTTGTTTGATAAGCTCAGCTTCAAGTTCGAGACACTTGTTGCACATTTCCACATAATTCACAGAATCATTCATTGCACCAAAAGAATTCACATTCACAGAAGTATTATTATCCAACGAAGAATTCACAACAATATTCATAATATCTTGAGAAATGATTTGATCCAAGAGTCGATCGTTTTCTATCAAAAATAGTTTCTTTTGAATTTCAAAGCACTGTTTGTCTACATGATACTGTTGAACAGCAGCTTCCATCTGGTTAAAAACTGTTTGTACTTCTGTTACCTCATTTAAAAGATCTTTATCAAAAACATTGAATATGTCTTTTAAGGTCTTTACAAATAGAATTATTTCTTTTAGAAAAACAGCTTTAGTGTGTTCAAACCCCCATTCCCCTTCTGTTAAAGCATCGGGTGTGATCTGCTTTTTCACCACATTGTCAAATTAGCCAAGATGGTATTTAAGCTTTTTAAGGCTTGTATTAACCAGGCTTACCTTAGGAATTTCCCGAGGAGCCTCAGTTTTGACAGGCGAAGAAGCAGATTAGTCAGTATTAGGGTGTGAAGTTTGTAACCCAAAAGCTTGTTCATCAGACAGTTCTTGTTGTGAGATAAAACGTTTACAAAATCTTTAGATAATCTATTTAACTCAGCATAATTAATTGGTTTAATGTTAACTTTCTTTTCTAAGACCATTGGATCACTTTGTTTTAAAAGCATTTTTGATCGACTCTCTTCCTCAAGCATCAAAGTCTCTTCAGAATCAGCAATTGAAATCACATTGGTTTCCTTAGCAATAACACTACCATCATAAAGCATTGGCCTAATCTGCTGAGCTTTCTTAAGATAGAAAGGATTTTGAAAACCAAGAGCTTGTTTCAGGTTGTTATCATAGAAAACTTGTGGTTTCGTGATCATATGCACAGTTTGCGCGGATTGACCCATTTTACAAACAATATTGTCCAGTTCTTTAACTTTCTTTTCCAAAGCAATCTCTTTATCAATATTCCTAGCTTCTTTTTCCTTGGATTCATTTTTGAAAACATTAAATGTTTTTGTTAACGATTCTTTTTCTTTTAATTGTTCAGAAAGAGTTTGTTTAAGAGAGTTAATTTCCTTTTCAAAATCCGCAAACTGTGCATCTTTATCCTGAATTATATCATTAATTATCAGCTTTTCTCTAGTACCTAAATCCACATTTTGTCTTTCTTCTAGCAATTTTACCCGTTCTTTGTATCTTTCAAGCTCAGCAGATAGGGTTTCATTGGCAATTAGATTGTCCTCATTGACCTTGTTACAATTAGTTACTTGATTTGACAGTTGTTCAAACACAGATAATATCATAGCATCTTGTTGTGCAGAAGAATTTGTATCCTAAACAGCTACATTTTGTGTTTCAAGTAGATACTGAGAGTAAGGAATGATATTGCTATCACTGGTTATCTCATTTTCTGGATAACTCACAAGATGAGTTTGTTCTAAATACTGCATCTCTTGCACATTTTCATTTAGCATATCATTATAAGTGTTGTCAGAGTGTGGTACCTCGAAGAGAACATCTGAACCGTAACTAGACAAACTGGCCATAAGAACTGCTTTGGTTGTAGAGATCTCGTCACAGTCAGAATCATACGCATCCAAATCATCGGCTTGATAAGCTGCATTGTGTGTAATGACCGACTGTGTAACTGAAACTTCTGCAACACCAGGGTCTGCCAAGAATTCCAACTCTTCCTCATTCAAAACTTTACCCTTTCCTTGAGCTTCGACCAATAGAACTTTATCCCTGAACCACGTAGCATCTCTTTTCCTCTTTGGCTTTGGGCACTGTCATGCCATGTGACCTTCCCCTGGCAGTTAAAACACTTTACAACCCTTTGTTGACCTGTATAATTCCCTCCTGTTCCTGAAGTATTAGCTCTTGTTCCTGAAGTACCAGCAACATAAGAATTTTGTCTCCCTTGAAGTGGTTGAACAGTCACCCGTCCATCATGAATAGTTGCTTGTTGTCTTGGGTTGGATGAGTTTCTTAGCTGATTATTGGTAGATGGAAAACGAGATGTAACGACAGTAGACAAAAATGAGATCATTTTGTTAATGGCATCAATAAGGTCATCTCCTTGCTTAAACACAGGAACTGCTATACCAGAGTCTATCTGAGAAAATTCAGCCATATGTGTTTGTTGATTAACTGTGGAGACAGTATATTCAAGTTGAGGAACAGATGGTGGTTGTAGACAAGGCTCTTGATGAACATTAGATGAGTAAGCATTTGGATATGGTGTTGACGGATAAGAAATTGCAAGAGGTGTGGATGGATAAGTAGTTGAGTAATGTTGTGTGGGAGGAGTTGATCCATAAGGAGGAGACTGAGATGGTGAAAATTGTTGTTGGAACTGAGGATTGTTGTATGGGTATTGATAAGCATTGAAGTGAGATGGTGTCATTTGATGGTTAGCAACTAATGCAAGTGGATCTTGATTGCGTTCACGCATAAGACGAACTTCATTTGCATGGAGTTCGTGTTGTTCAAGATATGCATGAAGCTGATCATAGTTGGTAGTATGCAAATCTTTTACAAGCTTGACATCAGTCACAAACTTACTCCATTCAGGTGGGAGACTGTTTAAAAACTTGGTATTGACTTGAAATTGCTCCAATTTCATTTTGTAAATGTTCATGTCATTGATCAGCTAAGTAAATCTCAAGTAATACTTATGAAGTGATTCCCCCTTGATGTGAGGAAACTTATCAAATGCATCATACAGTTTAGGCTTCCTTTCCTGCTTTGTCAATGAGGTGCCTTGCATTAGTAGTTGAACTCTTTCCCATAGATCCTTGGCAACTCCGTGATGATTAACAATTGAATAGATATTAGCCAGTAGACCTTGAAGAATGATATTAGTTGCCTTCATATCACAATCAGCTTGAATTTTCTCTGTAGCAGACAATTCAGCATATTTCTTTGTCCTGATCACCCTACTTTTCTAAGAATCATACAGGTCTTTGTCCAACATTGGTGGACGATTGTCAGCACCAGGGAGTATCATGTACTCAGCAAGACTATTATTTTGTCTAAGTAGAATTATTGAATCCATGTTTGACTTTAAATGTGATAAGATAAGAATAGATAACTTTTTGATCGTTCAGTGATAAGAGGTTGTTGTGTTAAATTATGGTTTGTTTTAAGTGAATGAGTCAAAAGATTACACGGAATTTTACAATTCATGATAAAACCGAGAAAATGATTGAATACTTCACGAAAATTTACAAATCACAGAAAAAATCGTATAAATCTCCAAGGCAATAAGGTATAAATCTCCAAAGGTAAGTGTATAAGTCACCCAAGTGTAACGTATAATTCACCCTAAGAAAGATGTATAAATCGCCTTTTAGAAGAATGGTATAAATCGCTGTATTGAAAACGGTATAAATCGCTGGAAGTTGATGATGTATAAATCTCTGGATTTTGTACTACGTATAAATCGCCGACTTTGACACACGTATAAATCGCCGGAACTGCACACGTATAAATCGCCGTATACCTAAACGTATAAATCGCCGAATTCAACACGTATAAATCGCCAGATTCAAACACGTATAAATCGCCGAAATCGCCGAATTCAGACAGTGTGTATAAAAAGCCGTCTTCAAACACTTCCAATCACTTAAAAACATAATTTTTGACCTTTTTACTTAAAATTTTCTTGTACAACTAACTATTCTAACCCTAGTAGAAGCATAAAAACACAAACTTTATGATTTTTAACACAAAAATTTCCAGATCAAGATTTTGGACACAAAAACAAGTTCGAACCAAAAGTACTAAAAAAGATGAAGATTTTTGATGTTTTCAAAGTTATGCTTTTAAACCTAGCTTATACTAAGATAGATAAACAAGAAAGTACTAATCTTTATGGTATTAGAACACATAAAAGATGAAATCTTTTGTTAGAGTGTTCGAACCAAACGCACACAAGAACAAGTAAGAAAGAAACACACACAAAACCAAACTATATTACCCCATGGCTCTTGATACCAATTGAAGAATATTGGTTTATCTAATCTCACACACAAATGAATGAAGAACTAGAGAGAGAAAGAGAGGGATGAAAACTTCTAGAGAGAGAAAGGAAAAAGAAAATATTAGATTAGTGAAAACGAGAAGTAAACAACCAACCCTCTCCAAGGTATGGAGAGGGGTATATATACCACACAAGGGGCCGGCTTAGGGAGGCCTTGTGGGCTTTACATGGGCCTTGGCTCGTTTACCTAATTAAGGTTCCAAATATTACTATACGAGCTATCAAACGATATAATGGAAGTGACCGACACTTTTCGTGTTCCTAAAAATGTCGAAAGACCCGTTGTGCACTATATGATTTTAAAGATTTGTCTATGATCTTTATCATTCAATCGAAGAAATTTACTTATGTTATTTGATAAGCAAAATAGATTTGATATAATAGTAACTTGATTGTTTGAGTGACACATTTGATTAAGTTAAACCAAGATAAATCTTAAGTTGAAACAGTTAATTTATGAAAACGCTTTCTGACGAGAAATACTTTTTATAAGTTAAAGTCTTAAAGTCTTAAAGTCGAAGATCGAGATTACTACCATTGCTTATGAATTATATGAAACTATTCGAGTTGAGGTGAAATCAATAATTTCCATATTATTGAATCATGATCTTAAGAAGTTTATTAAAATAGTGTTTTTTTGTAAGTATATGACAGATCTCTGATTATTCGAACTAACGTAATCAAATCCTGTCGGGACAAGACGAGGTCCTGCACTTGTAGGGTAGCAGGTTTGGACGTATGTAAGATGTTATACTACATACGTGGGTTATACTTTTACCCGTGTGTTTCCATTTCATAAATCGGTTATTTCAGTCTTATAAATTTAAAACTTTTGAAACACATCAGTTTCATAACTTAACAACTTTAATCCTTCAACTATTAAAAGCTTACAAGCTGACATTTTATTCACAAATGATACTTGCATTAGTAGAAACTATTAAGTTTCTTAAGTTAGCATCATGGGAAGACTTGCATTCATAAAGAAATTGAGATCAAGAATTTGTTTCTCCAAAGTAATTTGATCAAGAAGATATCAATTGTCTTCATGGTCGGTTATCGTCTTCATGTATTTTGGTCAAGAATGGTTAGTTGAAAGAGAAATTAATAAAATGTTCGTCAATGTTGAAGATGAGTTACATCAACAAGTGTTTGAAGTAAGTGGCAGTGTCTCATCAACTTCAAAGTTCTATTGAGATAGATATGTCACAATATCAATGTCGTCTACAACAACAAATCAATCAAGATCAAAAGCAAACACTTTATCAACCAAGATCACTACTTCAAGAGATGGATTTTCAGTTAAGGGGGAGGCAAAGACATGAAGTTTTAAGGTTAAGGACAAATTTTCGAATATTCTACAAAGCTCAATTGTTTATCATCTTATTCGAGATCTTTTATTACCAATAACTAATGATTGAAATTTACATTCAAGATCAAGTTCATAAAGAGTGTTTTAATCTTCAAGACATTAAGTTAAAGACATCATATATATGCTTTCAAAGATTCAAGTTGTAGATTAATATTAAGATTACCAATTTTCTTCAAGAATGTTGATTTTGGCAAGATGATACCTTCAAAGTTGATATTTGCCACAAGGTCGTCCTCAACTTACATACAAAATTCTTAGTAGCTCAAAGATACGTTTGGTTCAGGATAAATGATAGACTACTTCAACGAGTGAAAGATCGACTTGATACTACCATGGAATAGTTAACAATCATCTTGTCTTCTAGAGATGTGATTAGAAGACTGAAAATGTATCTTAGTGTTCAAGAAAGATTATGGGGCATGATTTATCGGTCTACATATCAGTATTTAAGAGGAATTCTTCATTGTTTCGATTAGTCCCCAAGTTGTCATTTAGGGAGAGATTGTTAGATTTAATAAAATGTCAACTTGTAAGTTTTAATAGTTGAAAGACTAAAACTGTTAAGTTAAAAATTATAAATAGGAGATGGAAAAATTATTATTCATTATTTTATGTCATATTCAACTGATCTAAATTGATTGAATAAAAAATGACACACAAACACACAAATGCATGCACACGCACACATGCACACGCGACACACACACACACGTCCGCCTGCCCACAAGCACGCACGCGTGCACACACACATACACACACTAGTTACTAAAGTAACAAAGACTATCAAAACAACCAAACCGCATTAACAAATTTTCCGGTTTACTTTATCTACACTACATATAATGTATGAATTACTTAAATCACAAAATATAAGCTGGTTAAACACAATCTACCAACACATTCATTTATTAAATTTTCAACTTTTTTAATTAATGTTATTTTAAAAACACCCTTAAAATGAAAATACATTTTATTACATATTGTACATACTTATAAAATACACACCTTCATACAATTTATATGCTAACAAGTTGATGGAACATATGGTTTTGAAAACAGTGCCGGACAAACGAGTTCAATCGGGAACCGATGTCGTCACCGGTTCGGCTAGCTAATAAAATCCGTCTAGATTCGAACAGGAGAGGATCGGGAAAAACGGGTGTATGGGATCGTTTTTCTTTTTGTTTTTCTTCGGTTAATCAGCTCGTCATTGTCAATTTTGTTGGTGTGTGGACTTTATCTCAAGGAACCCGCGCAGCGCGGGTACCATGCTACATCCACAAAGACTTTAATCATAGGCTACCCGCGCAACGCGTGAATACTTATTTGAGCAATGCTACATCCATAAAGAGTTTACAAAATAATACTTGTATAATGACTTGACAAGTGTAGTGGTCCTATCATATTGCATCATAATCTCACATTCTTCTTTCTTACCATCCATATTTGAGTGGCAAGTTATTATGTAGATATAATTTTGTGAAATTTTTGTTAATTCTAGCATTTCTCTACTTATTTTAGGCTTAGAAACAATAATTAACTTTCGAGACGAATGGTGGTTTCCTCATGTAGACGAATGAAAGTGAGCTCCCACTAATTACACTAACTATATATGTACTAATCCAACCGTTCTAAAAAAAATAATTAACTTTGGAATGGGGGAGAAAATAGGTCGAGATTTAAAATTCTAGTTGGCGGTTTATTTACCGAATTTATAAAGCCAATCCAATGGACCACCTAAAACCAAAAGTCCAAAAGTCCTTAACAATTTAGTCGTCATTTACACCACCAATTCGCTAACAAAATGTGACATTTTTTGCGTTCTCATCTCACCCCCCATTTTTCCCCCAAATCTCCATTTCTGCATCTAACTAGCTTCCAATCAATCATCTAGATCTTCAGTTTTTCAAAAATTCGAGGTGTGTTTCAATTACACGTTTTGTTTTTCAAAAAATTTACGCGATTGTATAGAAAATTCCTTATTGCAATGCATATTATTTCTTGAAATGTGGTATATTTAGATGATTTATGAGATTGCAAACCATAATTTTGTATCTATATCTAGGACATATGTATGTTATAGATTGGACAGGAATTACCATATATCATATTCATATAATTTGTATCATCTACCGATTGTTAGCTACCTCCTATGCATATGTCTGACGATGAAGCGTCGCCTTCTGGATCTCCAGCTGCAGTATCAACTGCACCTGTTGAGTATCCAGAAAGTTCTCAACCTACTCTTTTAAGAAGCACAGGTGGCTCACATGACTCGGACACACTTGTGGATTCACCCGAGATTCAAGTGCATGTTATGCCACTTGATGGGTCTCGTAAAAAGTCACTAAAAGTGCTACTATTACATGGGAATTTAAATATTTGTGTTTATGAAGCGAAAGACCTTCCAAACATGGATATGTTTCCTAAAACGATGGGTGAAGTTTTTTCCCTAGATAAAAACACTAGTGATCCGTACGTGTCGATTGCATTAACAAGTGCAGTGATTGGAAAAACGTATGTGGTTAAGAATAGTGAAAACCCCGTTTGGAATCAACAGTTTAATGTTCATGTCGCGCATTATGCTTCTGAAGTTCATTTTTTAGTTAAAGATAGTGATACGGTGGGGTCACAACTTATAGGAGTTGTGGCGATCCCCGTTGAACTTATACACGACGGATCTAAAGTTGAAGGGAGTTTTCCGTTACTGAATACAAATGGGAAGCCTTTTAAAAATGGTGCCACTTTAGGACTGGCAATGCAATATATTCCGGTTGACAAATTGAATTTATATTATAACGGAGTCGGAGCAGGTCCCAATTATTTTGGGATCCCCGGAACATATTTTCCATTAAGGAAAGGTGGGAATGTTACTCTGTATCAAGATGCTCATGTACCATGTGATAGTCTTCCGACTATTGAACTTGATGGTGGTATCGACTACGTTCATGGAAAATGTTGGAGTGACATATTCGATGCAATTACAAATGCCCGTCTTTTAGTTTATATCACTGGTTGGTCGGTATGGCATAAAGTGAAACTAGTACGTGACATCAATGATGCACCACAATATGCACTTGGAGATCTTTTGAAAACTAAATCACAAGAAGGTGTTAGAGTTTTGCTTCTTGTTTGGGATGATCCTACTTCAACCAACATTATGGGATACAAAGTGGTAAGTTTTATTATAAATATGCTACATAAAAACTTACAGCAACATAATTGATTTTGGTTTCGTTTAATGTGATTTAAAGATTAATATTTGTAGGATGGACTCATGGCCACCCATGATGAAGAGACTAGAAGGTTTTTTAAGCACTCTCAAGTCCACGTTCTGCTTTGTCCTCGTGCGGCTGGGAAGAAACATAGTTGGGTCAAGAAACAGGTGTGTTATAATCGGGATAATCTATTCAAAGTTTAATTAAGTTAACTGTGACAAGTAAAGTTGACATTTATTTGTGACTTAAAGGATTAATAATAAGATTTTGTCATATTTCGACTGTTTTCCGCTTTAGGAAGTTGGAACTATCTACACGCACCACCAGAAAACTGTGATTGTAGATGCTGATGCTGGAATCGGTAAAAGAAAACTTGTATGTTTTGTTGGGGGACTTGACCTATGCAATGGTCGATATGATAGTCCGAAGCATCCGATATTTAAAACTCTAGAGACACTACATGCAGATGATTACCATAATCCTACTTTCACGGTAACTTCTCATATCTAGCTATATCTTTAACTGTTAATGGATCAGAGTAAATGATTCTAGGCTAATTACATAAACAGCTAACCAAGTTTCTCTGATTCTACTTTCGTTAAGGCCACTTCATGTAATTTCGGTTATCTAATCTAAGATTACCTTGTATCGAAATTTTGTAACATGGATATGTTAATTTAATAACCTTGAAATTTTGATGGTAAAGTTGGTAACATTTTTTATGAATTCAACCCTCAATTATGTCATTAGATTCTTGTGGATGTTTAATTGTTCAAATATTTCGTCATCTTAGATCATTGATGCTCTATTTTTGACAGGGTAATCTTGCGGGTTGCCCACGTGAACCATGGCATGACTTGCATAGTAAAATTGATGGACCGGCTGCATATGATGTTCTGAAAAACTTTGAGGAGCGGTGGCTAAAGGCTTCAAAAGTTTGTGGCATAAAAAAATTGAAGGCTTCGTATGATGATGCTTTGCTAAAAATAGACCAAATTCCAGAATTTTTAAGTCCGGATGATGAACCGTACCTTAGTGACCAGGACCCTGAAGCGTGGCATGTACAGGTTCTAAATGTCCCTCCGTCCTAATTTATTAGTCCACTTTTGACTTTTTGAAGTCTTTCTTTTTAAACTTTGACCTTAATTAAATTTTTTTTGTTATATAATATTTGATGCAAAATATATGAATGGATTGGGTTTTAAATGTATTTTCATTGGTATAATTTTCATTAAGTATTACTATATAACACAAACAAAAATATTCATGGTCAAAGTTAGAAAATAAAGACTTCAAAAAGTCAAAAGTAGACTAATAAGGACTTGTTGTTTAGTTGACTTACCAATGCATGAAACATTGGCCTTAACAATAAGTCTCCAAGTTTGTCAAAAATGATTTCTTAACCACTTCTTGCAGATTTTTCGTTCAATTGACTCAAATTCGGTTAAAGGATGGCCGAAGGACCCTATTGAATCTACAGCTAAGGTGATTAAAAATGACCGAAACACCCTTTAGGCTAGTGACAACTCTGAATTTTGTAAAGTAATAAGAAATGGCCGATATACTGAAATATTCTTTAATGATATCAAATATTAACTCAAACAAAAACAACACAACCGAATAAGCAATATTTATGAAGTTCATGTGCTCACTTGGAACGAATTATGGATAATTTACAATTAGTCAGATAATATTTGTTCCTCCACTTCTGAAGTCCTTTTTTTTTCTCAAATAATCATAAATATTCAGGTTCAATAACTGTTATGTTGTTTGTCTTGTTTCTTAATGATTATGTGCAACTGTGGACGAATAGTTTAACCAATGTTGCATCTGTTTCCTCTTAGTATTCATTCATTGGATTATCTCCTTACCCGATAAAATTTTATAAACAGAATCTGCTTTGTGGGAAGAATGTGCTTGTTGATATGAGCATACATTCTGCATATGTAACGGCTATTCGTGCTGCACAACATTTCATATATATCGAGAATCAGTACTTTATTGGATCATCGTACAACTGGAGTTCTTATAAAGATTTAGGTAAGGATGAGATTCTTTAATATATAGAGTAATGCAGATAAACAAAATGAATTTTATCTTTTATTGTTCTCAGGCGCCAACAATCTAATTCCAATGGAGATTGCCCTTAAAGTTGCCGACAAAATTAGAGCACACGAAAGATTTTCTGTGTATATCGTCATCCCTATGTGGCCAGAAGGGGTCCCGACCGGTTCTGCTACACAAAGAATTCTTTTTTGGCAGGTATGTTGATTTATAGCTTCGACACTATGCACATCGATTTGGATTTGTGTTTTATCTTAAACGGGTCAAATGGTTATTTATCCAAAATAATATTTTGGTAAAACATACAACCTCAGAAATTTTTTTTTTTTCTGAAATCCAAATTATCATTGGAATAATAATTTTTTAATCATTATAAGAAATCCTTTATCCAAAAAAAAAAAATCATCTTTTCAGATAATGCAAAGAAAATGTATCATTTTGGATATTGAAACAAACCTATTTGACATCAAAAGTCAATATGTATGTCCTGTATTGTGGAACACCGTACAGTTGTGACTGAATATCTCATGTAACCTTACAGCACAAAACAATGCAAATGATGTATGAGACAATCTACAAAGCTTTGATGGATGTTGGACTCGAGGAAGCAGAGTCGCCACAAGACTATTTGAACTTCTTCTGCCTTGGTAACCGTGAAGACACAGATCCCAAGGATGATTCTCTGTTTGACTACAGTCCCGAGGTTAACTCCCATCATCTATGTGAATGTGTGGTTCTTTTTTGCTATTTTTGGATGAGAGATATTTCGCTAAAAATTACTCCTGTACTATTTTTTACTCATTAGACATATCTTAGTAATTCTCACAATAATACCAAGTAGACTTTTTTCTTTTGAAGACTTTAATTCTTTATCTAACTAAGAGAAAATATAGACCCAATTGTTCCAAGTGAAAGGCAAAAACGAATTATAAAATTTCCCATGAAAACCACTACATTCTAGTTCTAGTTTCTAGCCAATATTACATTGCTACAAATGCTGCTATACGTGTTTCCTCATAAAAAAATTTATTAACTTATTTCAGGCATTAACTCGTAAGAGTGGGAGGTTTATGATATATGTCCATTCAAAAGGCATGATAGTAGACGATGAGTATGTGATTATAGGATCTGCAAACATTAATCAACGCTCTATGGAGGGAACTCGGGACACAGAGATTGCGATGGGAGCATACCAACCTCATAATACATGGGCAAGGAAACAGATGGATCCACGAGGACAAGTAATCGTTTCCAACTCTTTATTTACCAAATTCATGATCTGTGTTGATGTTTTATATATTTTTAGCTCAAGATATTTGTATGTTAAAGCTCTTCTTATAGATTAAAGCATTTTCTATTTACTGAAAAAAAATATATACATGTTTTGATGCCTAACTTGAAATCACATCATCTGAGGGGAGTCATGATATGCACTTTAAAAATGATCATTTGATTATTGCAAATTGAAGTATTTATTTCTTTGTTTTGGAACTTAGGTTTCAAATAATGTGTTGTTATAACAATGACTTGAAACACTTTTACCCATTTTGGTAACTTAATTTGAGATACTTTTACTCATATCACAAAATGTGATAACCTTTTTACAAACAAAAAATACAAGTTCTAAAAGGCATCTTTTTTCCTTTAATCTGCTAATTCCTTAAGTAATCATAACCAGCAGAAGCATATTCAACACCTTTTATCCAACTTATTATTTTTTTTAAATAGATTATCTACACCCTTAATGCACTTTTTGCTCATGTTAGGAATTATACCCACAACCGCTGGGTTGATGGGCGACCTTGATGACACGGCTAAAGGCTCTTTGGTTTCAACCACCTACTTTGTATGTATATCTCAGTTAAACATCATTTTGTTGTCTAACTTCCAATGGTTTTTTTTTTCCAGATATACGGATATCGAATGTCGCTATGGGCTGAGCATCTTGGCACTATTGATGAGACGTTTACGCATCCAGAGTCTCTTGAGTGTGTAAAACAAGTTAGATCAATGGCGGAAGTAAACTGGGTCCAATTTGCTTCCAATGAGGTATCAGAGATGAATGGTCATCTCATGAAGTACCCTGTTCGTGTTGATCGCTCGTGGCAGGGTTAGACCTTTAGAGGAGAGTGAAGAGTTCCCCGATGTAGGTGGTCAAATTGTTGGGTCATTTCTTGGAATTCAAGAAAATTTGACTATTTGATGATGAATCTTAAAATGCAATTTTGAGTTTTGTTAGATTATTGTGATTGAGTTTGTGATGTTTGAAGATCAATTTTGGTGCATAGAGTTTCTTCTTCATATGTTGTTACAAATAATTGGTTGTTTTTGTGACATCAACGTAAATATTTACATATTTGGCTCGATTTTCCACCTCTCTCTGTTATTTATTTGGTTATGGATTTGTTTTCGAGGATCAGTTCTAGAATTTAGCTAGTTACAGCAATAATATTAGAACGGAAAGAAGTAGTTTCGTGCATGGTTTTGATTTCATGGGTCAATGGGTTTAACGAACCCGACTTTTCCAAGGATAAAGATATAAGACATTTCAGGTTTTCCAAAGCTATTTCATGTATAAAGGTATATGACATCATTTAACTAATCTCATAAGAGTAGTCGAATTTCCTATCATAAGTAATGCAACTCCATCGCTAGGTGAAAAACAGATGAACTGATTTTTTTTAAGGTAAACTTACAAACTCACACTCTGCATGCTACTACTATGTCACAGAGTTGAACACACAACTATAACCACTTGATTTATTATAATCTTCCTAAGATTACAATTGTTTGTGTTGTTCTACTTCGTAGCAACAAACTAACAAATATGCCAAAGGATCCAAGTTGCCTTTTACTAAAAACCAGCTGTGATAAGAATCATGAAAAACTCAAACAAAATCTAACTATCATTAAGACTACATAATACAATATTTCTGTAATAGAATCTTTCCATGATAATGAAGTCTATAACAGTTATGCCAAAGGATTGAGGTTGCCCTGTTGGTAAGCCACCCTTAATCTTGATCAAGGGCATTTCCTTCTCAAGATCATCTCCCGATAAAGAACACGTACCACCACCACCAAAAACCAAGGATGCCACATCTTGCGGCTTCTCGTTGCCTCCAAGGATGAAAATAGTGTGGTGACAAAAGGTGTTATGAACTAGAATTCACAAATTGACCTCATGGGGAAAACTAGGGGTTTCAATGTTGTATGAGCAATGAAATGGGGAATTGAGTACTTAACTACAGTATTAGTTAGCTGTGTTTTTTAGCGTGGAAAAGGTAGGAATTGAAAAAGCCAGTTAGCATCTTCCATAGGATATGCTGATAACAACATATAAAGTTGCAAAAATCATATATAAATAGTGTATATTATATTCCAACACGGCTTAATCTTTTATATAATAAAAGAAGGGCAAATCGCATAAAAAAGTATCATCTTATGTCCAATGTCAATTAAAGGTACCCATCTTTTTTTTTCTCAATTTAAGGTATCCATCTTGTTTTTTGTTGCAATGTTAGGCAATTAACAAGTTTTCAAGTTAAATTTCTAACGATCGTTTATTTTATTATTGCATCGTTAGTCCTTTATATGATTTTGTTGAGATTTATTGTTTTTTATTAAAAAATTAATTTCGAAAAAAAAAAAATTTTAAAATTTAACCAAAATTTTTTTTTTTAAAATTTTAATTTCGAAAAAAAATTTAACCAAGCATTTAAAAAAAAAATTAATTTAGAAAAAAAATTAATTTCGAAAAAAAATTTAATTTTGAAAAAAATTCTAAATTTTTTTAAAAAAAATTTTGGTTATAATTTTTAAATTTTTTTTTTCAAAATTAAATTTTTTTCGAAATTAAATTTTGGTTAAATTTTTTTTCGAAATTAAATTTTTTAATCAAAAAATAATAAATCTCAACAAAATCATATAAAGGACTAAGAGATGCAATAAATAAAATAAACGATGTGTTAGAAATTTAACTTGAAAACTTGTTAATTGCTAACATTGCAACCAAACAAGATGATATCTTATAATTGAGAAAAAAAAAAGAATGGGTAACTTTTAATTGAATGGGACCTAAGATGAGTACTTTTTTATGCGATTTGCCTCATAAAGAATTCAATCATTTCGGTCGTTTTCTATCAAATTGAATCTTATGAATTAAAGAATTGGACCAAAAATCAGAATGCCTTGATTTTGTCAGTAGGCAAAATAGTGCGATCTGATTGGTCCAGAAAAAATGTCAAATTTAAATCAATTTGTCAAAATTGAAAATTTGTGGTGGAGAAATATGATGGAGAAAAAAAACACATAAAAATATATGTGTCAAATTTGTGAAGAAAAAAACTGAAAGAAAGAGGAGGTAATTAATAAAAATTTAGTGGTTTAATTTTAAATAAATTATATGAAGTTATGTGTAAATTTATAAATTATAAAGTTTTATTATAACTTTAAAAAATAAACAAATAACCCCTTAAACTTTATACCCCTAGACTTTATATTTTAAAATACTACAAACGCAAACAATTTTTTACTTTTAAACAAAGATTACATCATTTCGGAGTTTTCTATCAAATTGAATTATGAATTAAAAAATTGGACCAATCAGAACGCTTGATTTTGTCACTAGGCAAAATCGTGCGATCTGATTGGTCCATAAAAAGTCAAAATTAAATCAATTTGATCAAAATTGAATATTGTGGTTGGGAGAAGGGTGGAGAAAGAAATATGATGGAGAAAAAAAAAACATAAAGAAAAAGAAGGTAATTAATTTAAATAAAATTTAGTGGTTTTAATTTTAAATAAATTATATGGAAGTTAGTGTAATTTATAAAAATTTACAAGTTTTTTAATAACTTAAAAATAAACAAATAACCCCTTAAACTTTATACTCATACTTTATATTTTAAAATACTACAAACGCAAATAATTTTTTACTTTTAAACAAAGATTACATCATTTCGGAGTTTTTTATCAAATTGAATCTTATGAATTAAAAAATTGGACCAATCAGAACGCTTGATTTTGTCACTAGACAAAATCGTGCGATCTTATTGGTCCATAATACAAAAGTCAAATTTTAAAATCAATTTGGTCAAAATTGAATATTTGTGGGTCGGAGAAATATGATGGAGAAAAAAAGCACATTAAATAATATATATGTGTCAAAATTTGTGAAAGGAAAAAACTTGAAAAAGGAGGAGGTAATTAATAAAAGTTTAGTGGTTTAAATTGTTAAATGATAAAAATCCGTAGTCATTATGTTTTATTAATACAGTACTTATAGATTACAAACTCATTAACACTAATGAAGCTAAGCTTATAAACGAGCTCAGACCTATTAATCTAATATTGACTAACACTCCGTAATCTTTTATATAATAAAAGAATTACATCATTTCGAAGTTTTCTATCAAATTGAATATTATGAATTACAAAATTGGACCAATCAGAACGCTTGATTTTGTCACGTAGGCAAAATCGTGCGATCTGATTGGTCCATAAAAAGTCAAAATTAAATCAATTTGGTCAAAATTGAAAATTTGTTGTGGAGAAATATGATGGAGAAAAAAAACACATAAAAATATATGTGTCAAATTTGTGAAGAAAAAAACTGAAAGAAATAGGAGGTGATTAATAAAAATTTAGTTGTTTAATTTTAAATAAATTATATGGAGTTGAGTGTAAATTTATAAATTTACAAGTTTTATTATAACTTTAAAAAATAAACAAATAATCCTTAAACTTTATACCTTTACACTTTATATTTTAAAATACTATAAACTTAAACAATTTTTTACTTTCAAACAAAGATTTAACAGTATCTAATCACATCCCAAATTTACCCGAAGACTTTTTGGTGGATTTTTCATTGTCGGCTTGAAATCATGTTGTACAACCAAATAGAAAAACAGTGAAACACATAAAATATCATAAATAAAGAAAAAGAGTTTTCTAGCTATTCATTGATGGGTTCGGAAGAATTGCAATTTACTTTTCTTTTGGTGTAATACGTACTAAAATTCTAACATTTATATTTCTCAAAACGTTTTTATTCCATTGACATGTATGTATGCATATAAATTATATACAACAATCTAGGCCACTTTTATATCTTAAAAAAATGTTGGAAAAATGAGTAAAACTCTTTTTACATTTGTATATATATTGAAGATTTACAATAGGTTACTCTTTGTTTGACCAAAGCATATTGTATGCACGAAACATAATATTTATTTGAGTTTTTTAGTTTTCTATATTATATAATTATTGACAATTTTTATAACTCTACTTGATGCTTTTAAATTCGATTGCGAAGCTAAATTTTTACATGTTTGAACACAAATTATGATCATAAATCTTAAGTATAGCTGACACAATAATGCAACTATAATCATAAAACATATATACAATATTAACTGCATATCCAACAGTAAGAATACCAGACTTATAAAGTGGAGGTCAATGACTCAAATATAACGAGGAGAAAATTAATCCCCTTATGGCCTTGAAGGTTCATTTGAGCCGACTTCGGGCCTAAAAGAGCGGTTTTCCTGAGATTAGTCGGCTCACAATGTCGCGTTAGAAAGCAGGTCAATCAAAAGAAAAAGAATTACTAATTATCCTCAAGTTCATATAATATATAAAAGATATGAATCTATTCTCTTCATATAATTTCGATAATACTCTATAACATAACTTATAAAACTAAAAAAAATAAAAATCATGCATATATTTAAAAAAAACATAATGTCTAAGCCCTGTGCGTGCACGGGCATTAAAACTAGTTATATAATGATACATTAGCATTAGCATATCAAAACTTAATGCAAATCTTCG
This sequence comes from Tanacetum coccineum, assembly GCA_026074375.1. Lineage (NCBI taxonomy): Eukaryota > Viridiplantae > Streptophyta > Magnoliopsida > Asterales > Asteraceae > Tanacetum > Tanacetum coccineum. The sequence continues at coordinate 18,911 of BQNB010070548.1, forward strand.
TAGTACATATACCTAAAACATCTCAATATATTCTCACATCAACGTATTTTTAAGTGTTAAGTTCATATAATAGCAACGAACTTTTAAAAATGTACAATCATACGAGACTTTAAAAACTACTAATATCACATACAAACTTTTAAATTTCCAACACGTCACTACATGACACGTTGGATTCTATTTAGTATATAGTTAGTTGGATTAGTTGCTCCATCGACTGCTCGCGATACTAAGGCGATGGCATAGTTATACCAAATTCACCTGACACGTCAGTGCTACATCAGCTTTTTCTCCCCAACTTTAAAACTCACCTTTCAACCGTAATAGCAACTCACTTTTCAACTAAAACCCACTTTTCAGGCGTGTACAAATCTTCGACCGGAAATGCATTAATCGAAGACATAGTTGGATCCGTACGTCGTTGTGATGATGAACCACCCATTTGGTTTGTGAAGCGTAGTCTTGGTGGCTAAATGGAAACGAGGCTTGTTGGGACGAGTAATCCTGAAACGCGTTTGGCTGTGACCCGTAACCGTGAAACCCGTATTGTTCCGGTGCCGGTGCCGGGTTTCGGTATAGTTGGTTTGGGTAAGGTTGGTGATAGTATGATTGTGGCCGTAATAAGTTCGGGTTTGGAGATTGTGAAGTTTAAGGGGATTGTATATAAATTGGGAGAGTTGTGTATAAAAATGGGTGAAGTAGTGGTTATTCATAGATAAAAAAAGGGGTTTAAAAAAATGTTTTCTTTTAGGCCAAAATGGGTGAAGTAGTGGGTGAACTAGTGGTTATTCTAAATAATCAACTAAAATACTATATTAATTTTTAAAATATAAAAAATAATTAAATTTTAAGAAAAAAATATATTTGCCTAGCTAAAAGTTTTACTATAAATTTTTTATTACAAAATACTCTAATAAAATAGATTTTAAAAAGAAAAAAATTAATTAATTGTTGAGTTTATTAGTATAGGGTAGTAAAAAATTCTATTTTGTCAAGTTCAGGGTACTATATTGCACCCTTAAAAGTTCAGGATACTAGATGATCTACTTTGCCAAGTTCAAGGTACTAATATGTGTTTTGGCTTTTTTTATATACTAACGAATAGTAAACAAATGGGCCCACAATATTCAAACTCACCGAGGTGAGTGGTTCACTTCATTTGCTCCAACTCGCGTGTGACTTGTCTTGGGAGTAGACGTGCACAAACCGGTTAACCAGTTTCGGTTCGGTTTCAGTCAACAGGAATCTGTTTCAGTGAACGACCCTGTTCGAACCGGTTTCACTCAAACCGGAACCGGTTTGGAACCGGTTTAAAGTTGAACCGGTTGGACCGGTTTGGAACTGGTTCATTACCGGTTAACCGGTCAAACCGGTTTGGACCGGTTCCTTTTTTTTCGTTTTTTGTTTTTCGTGGTTTTATATGTGATACATTGAATAAACTTTAACTTTTATTTAATTGAAAACCTAATACATCGGAAAGGAAATACAACATAAGATATCGGAATTGAAATTGAAAATACAACATAATAATCGGTTTATTCGTAATCATAGCCATAGTTCGTCATATCATAATCAACATCTTCTCCTCCCGAACCGAACATTGTGCCTTCGTTGCTAGCAATATCTAGTGCAATTTCTTCTTCGGATAGTTGAATGGCTTCATTTTGTTGCCCCTCGGCATCTAAGATCTCTTCTTCAATGTCTATGGGGTTTTCAAGACCGGATTTGTGTTGTTTACTCTCTTGAGCGTCCAAGTGATCCTTTAAACACATACACATCTCTAAAGATGCCGGATTGAGTCTTGTTCTTCGGATTGATAACACCCTCCCACTTGTTGAAAATGCGGATTCAGAAGCTACCGAAGTAGCTTGTACACTTATTATATCTATGACCATGCGGGATAGAACGGGAAACATTGATTCCTTTGCTTTCCAAAAACCCAAGAGATCAAAAGCTGCAAACTCACTGTTATCAAGAAGTGTGACAAAATCCGAATTGACATATCGCTCATATTCGGAGGACAATGAAGGATCGTTCCTTGCCTATTTCTTTCTATGTTCTTGCAACCGGTTTAGCAAGCGGGTCATTTAATTCCCGCCGCCACTTGCCCTCGATGAAGAAGCCCCACTACTTGATTCAGTTGTTGGGTTACCATATTTTGCATAATAAATATTATACAAACCTTCCAAAGAGTCGTTGAAATATTTTTTTGCCTTAGTTGCATAACTATCGTCAAAAAACTCCAAATCCGTACTTATCGACTCGATGAGTAACTCTACCCCGTTTACATTAAAACATGGGTTTAAAGCGGCAACACAAGTAATGATTGGTGGCATTTTTTGAAAATACTTCTTAAGTTTTTCCTTCATTGGTTTAACCATACTTGGAAATATACCCCCATTAAGTTCATATTCGGTTAATTTGTTACTCATGAAGAAAATCTGTTGAAGTACCAATGGAGATGTTGGGTAGTAAACCCCCGATAAAATTTTCGTGGCATTGTTAAACACTTCAAGTAATTGGGTTATACTTTCAATAGTAACCCAATTCTCAGCCGGAAAATGTTGACACTTACCCTTACTAGCCAAAAGGTCATGAAAATACATCAAAGTAGATCTTTGTTTTAAACCACATAGGAACATATGATAAGTGGAGTTCCATCTTATCGGAATGTCCCAATTAGGTGATAAACAAGGTTTCCCCGCTTCGGAACAGATTTTAATATAGCGTTGATGGTTTCTAGCACTCGATTTAAAAACATCTTTTAACATTGTTTTAAAAGACTCTTTGATTGCATTAATCGCGGGCACCGCTAAACCATCTTGCACAACCAAGTTAATGATGTGTGCAACACAACGACTATGATAAAACCTACCATCCATTGGTGGTTCGTATTTTAATTTTAGTTTACCAATTGCGGATGTGTTGTTGCTAGCATTATCCAACGTAATTGACATAATTTTATTTTCCAAATTAAAATTGACAAACGTTTTTCTCAACGTTCTAGCTAAAGCACTACCCGTGTGGGGAACCAAAAAGTCTTCGAATGCAATGACCCGCTTCATCATTTGCCAAGTATCGGGTTCAATCCAATATGCGGTAACACATATGTAAGAACCGGGCACCCCATGAGGATCGGACCAAACATCCGTTGTTAGGTTGACATTAGTATTTAAGTTAACAAAACCATATAGCCGCTACCCATAATTTCATTGCATCACGTTTGAGAGTAGTGCGACTTACATGATTGTATTTTAGTTGCAAATGTTTCTAAAACACCCTCGTTGTTTGCTCGTCGTCAAAGTGGTTGAATGGTAACCCTCGTTGAATCACCAAACCCGATAATTGTTCATGAAGAACATCCGGATTGTACACGAAAATACTCCCATCTCGAGACATAGACGATTGCCCCGATTCCGAAACCCTCTTTAGTGCTTCACAATGCGGCTGCGAGATATGATTCTTCAACGTCGAGTTGGAATCTTTCGAAAAGAAATGAAAGCAATGAATACATTGAGCTTTTTTTCGTGTTGTCGGACATTAGGAAAAGGTTGAAGTCTTTCCAAATCTGGGGTTTCGATTGTTTGGTAGGATTTGAACAACCGTCGGTGCACTTGATGAACCGGCGCCGGGGGTAGTTGAGGCTGATTGACTTGCCATTGCAAATTGAAAGAAATTCGATTTTGCTTTGGAGAGTTTTTTCTGCTTAGGATTGTAAGTTGTAAGTTGTGATTGAAACACTAACACAACCCCTCAATTTATAATCAAATAAAAGAGCAAAACAACAAACACTACACCTAAAAAGTCAGAAAAACGCTCCTTCACGGGTCCTCCCACGTTATAAAAGCAAGATTCGAATTTTGAAAAAAAAATATCTCAAACCGGTTTGGAACCGGTTAACCAGTTCGGTTTCGGTTTGCCGGTTCCAAAAACCAGTCCACGAACCGGTGTAAACTCAAAAACCCTAAACCGGTTCCAAACCGCCGGTTTGGCCAAGAACCGAAACCGGTTCGGTTTTAAGTTCGGGTTGAAGAACCGGTTGAGGAACCGGTCTTTTTGTTCACGTCTACATGGGAGTGGCCATTGTTTCAGTGACTTTATCCTCATTCCATCCGGGCTAAAAGAGGTTTATTTTCTTTTCTTAAATGCACCAAATGCACCAAAAGTGCATTCTTTTAATGCACTGTCAATTTGTTTTTATTACAATGTACATACTTATTAAACAAATGAAATAATAAAAGAAAAATGTGTTGTTACTTAAAACGATAGACAACAAACCGGTGACAAAAATATGTTGTAACACAATCGCTCAAGGTTTTCTCCAATTTCTTGATCGCATTGATTTATTATGATTAGGGATTTAGGGGCTAACGTACATGGTGTTTATAACGATATGAAAACTATAAGTAAGATACGTGTATATAACATTTAACCTAACCTTCACATCATCAATAAAAATAATTAAGAATGCCACATAACTAATTCAGCTTGTAATTAGGCATGGGTGTTTACTAAATTAAATGGTTTCATATCAAGGTTTTAATTAACCTCTTACTTGAGAGAATGTAGTTATAATGATTATTTCAATTAAAAGAGAGTAAGGGCCCGTTTGATTCGCGAAATCTTAAGGATTCTGATGGAATTGGAATCTCATTTCATTCCATAACGTGTTTAGTTGGTAGATTCAAGGAATTCAGAATTTGAATTTCATTCCTTAATGTGTTTGATTGGCAAATAGAATGGAATGAAATCCCATCAAAATCCCATATATATGAAATTCAACATTTCATGACAAAATGAGAGGATTGTTTACAATTTCATGGAATTCAGTTTATTATTATTATTATTATTATTATTATTATTATTATTATTATTATTATTATATATTTAATAATTATTATTTATTTAAATCTAAATATAATTTAAATTTTTATAGCTTACTTTTTATTTTATACCTTAATAAAATTATAAATATATATTTTATAAAAAAATAATGTTTATTAAAATAACATTAAATATAAGATATATATATATATATATATATATATATATATATATATATATAGTGGCATTTTCTTTGCAGAACCATTTTTTTGTACAGAACCTACAGAACTCTTTTTAAACCGTTAGATTATTTAATCAATGGATAAGATGGCTTGTGGCAATATTGTAATTAAATAGAAGTCTGAATTATTTCAAAATATAAGTAGAAGGGCAATAAAGGAATTTTGTTTTACACAATTTTTTATAACTGTCCATCTAACTAGGGATGATTCGGTCAAATAAAGAAATAAATTAACCCTTCCATCTATATTTCATCAGATCCATAAAAATAGTATCTCTTTCTCTCTCTCAAAAACCTAGCCACCATCTCTATTCATCATTAGAGATTTGGTCGTGGGTAGTTTATCTCACCGAAATATAAGGGTAATTTGTTTCGCATATAACCAAGGATTCATTCTGTATTCACACATTAATAGTAAGGTAAGTATACCCTAAACTACGTGGGCAAAATAACTTTGTCAAGAGGCGGCAGTGGTGATGGGAAGGGATAAACAAGTCCAATTGGTAAAATTGTCTACTAATTATGATTTTGTTCAAGGTAATTCTCATCAGAGATTCTTTTGCATTAAATTAGCATTAAGAATCATACGTAGTTAGTGATCATCAAATGATCACCACATCTGACAAAAACTAAAGTTATCCATCTATCTCGTACAGATCCGTAATTGGTTCAGATATCGGTTCGGTTTTGGGTATCTCGTTCAGATCCGCAACCGGCTCATATCCTAAATCGGTTGTAATTATGTCTAGTGAGTTGGACTCAAACCATGTTCACAACAGATCCAAGAACTGGTGAGTTGATATATGTATTTTTATGAATCAAATAAAAGTGTTATTTTTTAACTGTATAACAAGTTACCAGGTTAGTTTTATTTAAATGCTATGAGAATGAGTAAATTTTTTTTATTCAACTTCTTTGTTTGGTTGATCAAAAGTCTTTTTTTTATATATCGAAATTGATGTCTGGGACATATATGTTTTTAGCATGAATGATGATGAAGATTATGAATACATATAATCTTAGTTAACAGTAGTCTATTAGATGGATGTTATCTTTTTGTTTTGTGGTTGTGGGCTATTACAAGCCACGGAGCGAGTTAGATTATATATTATATGTATTGTTCCAAAATGAGTCACACATTTCATATGGCAATATTCTTTGATTTGCTGTTCCAAAACGAGTTGATCTAATATGATTTTTTTTGTTGTTAGATTTTGATGTAACATATATTTATTTTAGACTTTGGAGCATATAATTAGTTCTTTTTTCTTTTTTCTTTTTTTAGGGGATGACTCAATCATAAAAAAGACGACGTGTGATGAAATAAACAACGAAGGCATTTGTAATTTTAGAAGTTGTGCATATATGTTATCGAAAGGCGTTCATATATGTTCTTGCAAGGGTACTCATATGTTCTAATGAATTTGAGAGAGAAAGTGAAACGTGCACATATGTTTTTCGAAGAGTGCACACATGTTTTTGAACAACATGAATTTATATTTCTAATGTATTTCATTTGATATCAAATTTTGTTTATGTATTTTATGTTTTTGGTTTGTTATTTGTATTTGAAATGTATTTCATTTTATATCAATTCTGTCTATATTTTGTGTTATAAATTTTGAAGATTAAAGAATGTGCACAAAAAACATATATGTAATTACCATATTAAGTTAAAAATGTACACTAGAAAAATGAAATTTACAATATTTAAAAAAACATATATTCACTCATTTTTTTTTTCTTTTGAAATCAGTATATACTAAAAAAATTCTACAAAATTAAAATAAAAAAATTAATTTCGAAAATTAAAAGGTTTTTAAAAAAACGTTTTTTTAATTAAAAAAAAGTCAAAATATGTTTTGACTATTATACCCTTTTGAATTAAATAAAAAAAAGTAATGATACTAAATTCTAATTGGTTTAAAGTGGTTCTGTAGGTTCTGTACAAAAAAATGGTTCTGCAAAGAACGGTCCCCTATATATATATATATATATATATATATATATAGATATATATATATATATATATATATATATATATATTAATCTGGATCGATTGGAAGGTTTTTATTTATGAGAAGATGGGAAATGTTTTCCAAAAAGGATAGATTGTTTAACTTTGATTTAAGTTTTTTAAGCGTAATTAACTCATTTTAATGTGATTTAATTGATAATGTGTATAAAAATTTCGAATCAATGTTAAAAAATCTCTCGTTTTTGAATATACGTGAATATATGAATTTCTATACAATTTAAAGAATCATTACCATAACTCAATTTTATGCTATGATTGTGATCAATTTGTGAATTATAGCTTTGATTCACTTTTATTGATGTTTACTTGTGTTCGAATCAAAAATATAAAATCAATTTGCTCAATGTAGTTTCTCAATCTCTCAAATAAAAATCTTCTCAACGGAAAACGAGCCTATATATATATATATATATATATATATATATATATATATATATATATATATATATATATATATATATATATATAATTAACTTTTTCTATGTGTATAGAGATATTCGGTTTTTTCGGTTTGGTTTGGTTTTATTTTTATCAAACCATAACTAAACCAAACACCAATTAAATACTTCGGTTCGGTTTCAAACCAAACCATACACCAGTTAAAACTTTTGGTTCGATTCTATTCAGTTTCGGTCCGATTTCTTTTTTGATTTGTTCGATGTCAAACCAAACACTCGTATCCACAGATAGTTAATCATGAAAAAAAATATATAGCATGTGTGGAACTTAGGCGATAATTAAAAGGAGGCCTCATCAAAAATCAAATAAAATACTTAAAGGTGTGCATAAAAGGTGTTCATTGATAACAATTGGTTATAATACGGTCCTTTAAGGACGTTTTATTTATTCTGACAATATGAGTTGTATTTAACTAATGAGATTTACAAATAAGAGACATTCAGATATAGACTTTGATTCAATTGAGAAGATTTTTAGATTGAAAAGATTGAGAAGTAATTTGGGCCATCGATATCAATTAGTTTTAATCCATTATACAACTCATTAATTTGAATGAAAAGGTAAAATAGGAATTGAATCATTAAAATATTAATTGAGGAAGCAAGAAGACACGGACTATTACAGTTACTAACTGTTAGTACAAAAAGTGTACGGGAGTGAACATGAGTCTAGACCGCTTGGTGGATTGGGCCGGTAAATGGGCTATGATGTAGATCTTGTACTAATCCAAGTAATGAAGAGGTGATCTACACAAATGAGAGTAAACCGTTAGCCTTACCGCAGGGCGGACCCCACGATTAAGCTCCGACGTCAGAGTAAGTATACGTGTTTGTCAGAGAATGTCAGAGTGTGTGTGTGTTAATGATAGGAAAAAATGTACCTTTGTGGGGTATCAGAGTAGCCCTTTTTATAGGCAAGCCAAATATTAGGTTTTCCTGATATTTTGCTTATTTCTGTTAGTAGGCCGAAGTGGGACTCTTATTTGGATAAGGATCTACTTGTAATCGTGTTATGCGGACGCTAATTTTCTTCCGCGGACGCTTGCTGGTCCGCGGAAGATTTGTCACGTCCGGCTTGCTTCCTCCGCGCCGCCCAGTACGGAACTGGACTTTTCCGCGGATAGTGTTGGGCCGGGGGCCCATTGTAATGATATGGGTCAGGCCCAGAGGCCTGGTATACCTATTACACGTCATCAAGTCCCCCACAGTTTAGTATTCCTTATTGCGTGCGATTCTATTGCGTGCGGTAAGTATTACTAGACTTATGTTTCGTTACTTCCCGTGCTATTTTCTCCTTCCGCGGTTTTTCGTCTTTCCGCGAGGTTTTCTTTTACCGGTTGGTAAGGCGTGGTTGACGTGGCTCATTTGTATCCTTTTATCTTCTGACTGATTTGACTGGCTAGTCTAACTTCTTAACTGTCATCACTATCTTTACTTCTTATCTTGGCCGTTGACTCGGAAGTTGTTGCTACGTGTAAACATCTAAAGGAGGTTCGTATTTACTATACCGAGGGTATAAATAGTCGTCCTAGTTTTCACTGTTTTCTTTTTCATCTTCTTCATCTATAATCGCCATTGTCAAAAAATCTTTCAAGCTCTTCAAACTTGTACCTTTTGTGTTTTGTTACGAGGAATTTCTGTCTTTCAGGTTAGGCCTTCATCCCTGTTTACTTTATCATGAGCAGTATAACAGATATTAAGTCGACACTTACCCTTAAAGCCCTAAAAAATTTCTGTGACGCGTATCATATTCCCGATGAGGTGCACCCGCAAATACCTACCCCTAACCAGACGATCCATGAGATGCCTGCTGGTAAAATAGGCGTATATACTAGGTTCTTCGAGTATGCTAATTTCCGGTTACCACTTTCCACTTTCCTTGTGAACGTGCTTAAACACTATCGTATCCATATATCGCAACTTTCTGTTATTAGTGCGGCCAAGGTATCTCATTTTGAGATCCTTTGCCGCGTCCATGGTTTTGAGCCCACGGTTGGATTATTCCGTTGTTTCTATGTTAATTCTAAAAACAAAGGCTGGGTGTCGTTTGGTAAGCGCCCGGGGAATACCGCTACTTGCTATACTAAACCCTTAGATTCATTGAAAAATTGGAATGACCGTTTCTTTTGGGTTGATGCTTTTGCCTGCCCTGCTTCTTTTCCATGGAATGCTAGCACAACTGTGTCGAAGGATCCCTTTCCTAAGTCTTCTCAGTATAACGCGGAGCATTATGCTACTCTTGTTGCGTATCCGGCTCCTTTTCATAAGTATCCGGAACCATTTCTTTGTTTAGTTGGAATCAGCCGCTATTACACTTTAGATGAAAATACTTATCCTCAATTTCTGCGTGACAACAATGAGGGTGGGTGTTTATTTGTCATATTTTTTTATGTTTTCTGACTTTTTACGCCCCCTCTTTCTTTTCTTTGTAGAAATGGACTTGCTTGCATTCATACGTACTGCCGATCCAACAAAGGTCAGGATTGGTGAGAGACAGCGTGGTGAAGATGAACCAAAACTGCTCGATACCACTGTTGGTCGCACCGTACCCTTGCTCCCGGTTGCTCCTGCCCGTGCCCAGAGTGAGCTTGACGCTAGTGTTGATAGGTTATTTGATGAAGAGGGTAGTGGCAATGAGGAGGAGCCTCATGATTCCGCTGATGGTGATCAAAGTGCTGGTACTTTAATTGTTAGTGAGGCTGCGGAGGTTGTTGGCGAGGATGTGATCCCGTTGCGATCAAGACAAAAGAAACGAAAAACTATCATTGATGCTGGCGAACCTTCTCATCCTGCCAAGAAGTTAAGAGATGATTATGGGGCCCATGGTGGGCCTTCCGTGGCCGGTAAGTCTAGGTCAGCGGTTCAGAGGTTACTTGCCGGGGCAGTATTGAATGCTGAGGTTAGGGGTGGACCCGTTCCGACCTTACCTTTTGTTACATCCTCTGTGTCCGCTACACCGGAGCGTGAAGACGAACATCTTGCTGACTCTGTAACTGGTCTTAATCTCCGGACCATCTGTGCTCCGCAAAGGTTTGTTATCTCTTCAGATTCTTCCCATCATTCCGGTGCTAACATTGCGGAAGCTGAAGTTGATTCTATTGCCAGGTCCGCTGCTCCTATCATTGCGACTGTTGTGACTGCGACTGCTGATGTTGCTACAACTACTAAAGAAGCACCTGCTAGAGAAGCACCTGCTAAACCTTCTTTATTTGCCGCTGGTTCGTCTTCAGCTGGCGGGACTGACCCTGCCCCAGGTGGCTTCTCGGATGTTTCTGGTAGTGATTTTCTTGTTGGTGGCATCCGCACCGTCGTTGATCCTGAGTTTGATCTTCAGAAGGTTTATGTTCCGCAATGGAGTGTTACAAATGGGTCTTGTCTCGATGATGGTCGCGTCTGCCGTGAAATGTTAGATGAATTTGCCCCTCCAAAATTTTTTGCATCAATCCGTGGCATGGAGCATGATCAGCTTTTTACCGAATTCAATGTTGGTACAGCCCGCCGCCCCGCCAAATTTCTTGAGCGCTGAAGTGAGATTTGCTGTTTTTGCTTGAATAAACATTAAAAAGAGAAAAGAAGAGAAGACCCTAAAGGGCTGTTGTCGAGGAGACACGATATTGAAGTTTGTTGAAGACAAAAGGTGAAGAAATTGGATAGTCTGAGTGCACAATTGCATTTTTGGTAAGAAAAGCGGAATGGAGGAAGCGCGGAGGCCATCCATCTTTCGTGCTGAAAGCTTCTAGATTCGGGGTTTATTGTTTTGAGAAATCTCTCGTGATGAGTGTGAAGGTTTTGGACGAGAGCGTAATGCTTTGCCCTTGAGGAGGAAGGGAAAAGGGGAATATTGATGTGAGGTAACGAATTTAAAACTACGGTTTTAAAGTCAAATTAGCAAGAGGAACGACGGCTGCTGATTCGGACGCTCTTGTCATGCTATTAAGTTGCATATGTAGTCTTGTAAATAAGGTATATTTCCCTTAACCTCAAAAATGTTTATTATCTTTATCATGTCCTTATTTTTCGTTATGACTTGCAGGTGCATGCATGCGCTTTTGGAAGCTTTCTTCTGCTGGACTTCTAGGGAAAAGGTCACGGCATTCATACGAGAGAGAAGTTTGTTGATCAACTTGAGAAGTTCCAAGATGACAAAATAAAAGAAGTTAATGATAAACTTGAGGAAACTGGGACGCTTGATGTTGTTGCGATGTTCCTTCACCTGTGGAGGAGGGGGAAATTGTTTTATCCGCACCTTTTGAATAACCATTGACCGTGTCGTCGATGGCTTCTGACTCTCGGTTATGGAGCTAGCTTGCCTATTGCAAATGCTTGAATTCTACGAAGTTACCTCTCCGCTCATGGGGCAGGCAATTGGTATGGCTATATTGAAAAAAGGCATGCAAAAGAGGATTATCCGCGGGTGGTGTTATTACTCACGGTATGAAGTAAGGACTTTTGACTGATTTTTGCGCATATAATCCGTATACGGAAGCTGATTATCTTGTCACTTTGCATCATCTTCAAAGTGTTAATTTTTCCTTACTTGCGGAGCTTTTTTTTTTTTTAATTTTAAATTTTTTTTTTTTTTTTTTTTTTTCTTTTTTTTTTTTTTTTTTTTGTTTTTTTTTTTTTTTTTTTTTTTTTTATTTTTCTTAAATCCAACAAAGATGCTAGCACAGAAACTATCATGAATCTTCTCCGGTTGGAGGATCATCTTGCTGATAGATTGGGTCTGACTGCGTCGCAGCCTCGTGCTGACCAGTTGATGGTTCCGATACATCATTCTCCGGATCATCGTGTAATTGGGGCTTCTGCTTTGTCACTATCGATGGATGTTTCTAACTTCAGGGTTCAGAAGATTAAGGAAAACCTTGCTAACCGTGTATCGGCACTTTGCAACGTTTTTATTCCTTTATCCGAGCCTTTATCTGTTACGGCTTTGACTGGCACGGAGAGTACTTCAGCTGTTGTAGCTGTCCCTGCTGGAACTACCACGGCGTTATCGGTCACTTTTAGTTCTGCAAGCGTTGTTCGCCCCATTTCTACAGATGATTATGAAGTCGTACAAGTAGATGGCCACGGGGGTGGAGGTACGGAAGACCAGATTGGGGGTAATAATGTTGACCCCTTCCCAAGTGTTGATGATGTGGACCTGAACCTTCAGTAGTTTGCTGGTTTGTTTTGCCTTTGTTGTTCTATGACCCTTCTTGTTGCGGCCCTTCTTAAGTGATCGATTTTTCTAATTGTTTTTGTCCGTCCTATGCCGTGGTCGCCTGTGACCCTTTTGAGTGCGGTGAAAATGTACTTGTACAATTTTGGATAATTTAAAGTTTTTGTTGCAATATTATGACTACATGTAATCTTGCTTGAATATTTGTGGGTTATTCTCCCTTTGTTGCTATCTTTTGATGTCACTGTTTTTCTTTTGTGATGATAGACTTAGTGAAGCGTTCGTGGAACACTTTTAGTATTGGGCTTGCAATGCCTCTTACATACTTGAATGAATTGTCAGGTTACTCATCCTTTTGTTATACGGAACAACATAAATTGGGACGTGCCCTATTGCGTGCGCGTCTTAATCACAAGCATAATAATTTCGTACAGTAAATAACAGGAATTTAAAATAAAAGTTGTGAAGGTAGCTAGGCTCCACTTTTTTTTATTAAAGTTTCAAATGAAAAATATTACAATGCATAATTGAGATAGATCGGAATGCATTACCCCCACTGCGAAGTCCGCATGGGTAGGTTGCTTACATTTTGTGTACGTAACACTTCTTTAAGTTGCTGACATTCCATGTCCGCGGAAGCTCCTTTCCGTTGCGGTCTTTTAGCCTGTACGATCCCTTCCCAAGTGCTTCTGTGACTTCGTATGGGCCTTCCCACTTGGGTCAGCTTTCCGGTATCTTCTGCACGGCTTGCTTCGTTGTTACGGTATACCAAGTCTCCTGGCTTAAAGCTTGTGTTTCGAACTTTGGCATTGTAGTATTTTTCCATTTGTATCTTGCTCTTTGCTTCTGTTATGGCTGCTTGCTCTCGCTTTTCTTCTAGTAGCTTAAAGTTGATTTGCAATGCTTCATCGTTTTTGGCCATGTCTAATTCTGCCGTCCTGAATGTGGACATTCCGATCTCCGCCGGGATGACAGCTTCCGTTCCGTAAGTCAGTGAGAATGGATTTGATTTTTCTAAATAAAATGCAAAAACAATTAAGGAAAACCTAAAAACGAAAGCTAAAATGATTTAAACCTAAGACTTAGACGGGAAAATAAAGACGCGAGTTAAAGAAAACTAAATTATCAAAAATTAACCCCTAAAGTAATTTTTTTGGTTTTTCTAATTTGAAATAACTAAATTAAAAGAAAAATGAAAGAAAATTCTAAAACGGGGGCTTAAAAGGTTGAAAAATGAAGAAAACGAGAACAGGGCCCGAAACCCGTTCTTTAAAAATCGAAACTTTGCAAAAATGACCCTATGAAAGAAATTTTATTTTTCCTAGGTAAAAAATGATAAAAGAAAATTTTGTAAAAAAGAATTATATTTTTTTGATTTTTATTTAATTTTTAATTAATTAAAAACAGTTTTAAAGAAAATAAAAGATTAAAAATAGTAAACAAGATTGAAAAA
>BQNB010070549.1:0-33088 GCA_026074375.1 Tanacetum coccineum
AAACCTTTTTCTTTTCCCTATAAATACAAACCTCTCATCCCCTTTTTTGTGAAATCAGTCGAACCAAGCTGAGAGGGAAAAAAGATTTTTTTTATCAAGATTCAAGTTGGTGATTTTTGGAATCAAATCAAGGTTTAGGTAAGTTCTTAAACACTTTTAAATTAATCTTATTTTTAAAATTAATGTAACAATAAATTGATAGAATTAGGGTTTTCATATTCTCTGTAGACAGGGAAAAATCTCTTCTTAAACATCAGCGTTATCTTTGACGGCGTTAGAGTTCCAACGAGTTTTAACCTCCTAAATATGGTTTGCACGGTTCAGATTTCTAATTTGCCACTACGGCCTCTAACTTAATATCGAAACGGGTGTCCTGCCATTCCTACTCACATGGCCAACACTCTTATAGTTATTGCACTTCACAGTGCATGGTCTAGTGTGGTGTGGTATGTGTTTAATTACACATACCTTTGACCACTAAAAAACAGACTTAAATGACAAAAAACATACCAAAAATACATTGTATTTGTATGTTTTGCATTTGTATTGTGCAGGTAACGGATATATAAGAAAAGAACAAAATCGAAGCCAAAACGACAAAACCGAGCACAAGAACAGAAAGAGCGTAAAAGAAAAGTCAAATCAAAGCCTAAAGTCAAAAGTCAAAGTCAACCAAAGTCAACCCCAAAAAGTAAAGTCAAAGGCGGAGCCGATATCGAAGAAATGTTAAATGTGCCAACCCGTACCCATCTAATGGGTCGGGTCAGCCCATTTAAACATATTGAAGACTTAAAAACTTATAAAAAGCCCAAGTTCTTTTTATATTATAACCGGCCCATGTCACAAGCCTAAACAATATCCTATACCCCTTATAACACCTGTTAACCCATCCCCTTTTATCCCTTAACTCTATTAGTCCTTAAAAGGACTAATAGTGCAAACATCAATAAAACCTCAAGGACCAAAGATGTAAAATACAAGGACGATGGATGCAATACAACCATATGAACTCAAGGACCAAACTTGACATCCACCAAACCTTACCCTTCACCAAATCAAAGCTACTGTACATCTCCCTCACTACTCGCCAAAATGAACAGACACTATTCCCCTTTCTTCTCTACTTTGTCGACTAACACCTCTACACACCTCACACCTTATCCCACCACACAAACAGCCAAAGTCTACCTTGGCAATCCTTAGCATTTCCATTCGTCCAAGGATTAAGACAAAAGATTAAGGGTAGAGATCATAGGACTTGGGCTCCAAGGTGATTTGATGGCCAAGATTTACTTTTGAAGGCTCTCACACAACAAGCACACCCTCAGAAGCTCTCACAAAGAAAGCACACATCTAGAACTTTCATTAGCTTAGTATAAATAGGACTCGTGAAAGCCTTCAATGGCACCAAGTTAAAATAGTTTTTAATTTTCAGCTTATTTTTAGTGTAATCTTTTAAACATTGTAATGTTTTTTTTTATGAATTAATGAAATTTCAAGTTTTAGCTTAAAATTTGTTTTACTCATTTGTGTTCAAAAGTTATAAAGAATCTTGCAGAAGCTTTTATAAGATCTTATTTAAGCATATTATTAATCTGTTTTCATTTAAATATAAAGTATTTAAGAATATTTTACAAAAACACAAAAAAATATCCACCCTTAAATACCACAGCTTAATAAATGATAAGCCAAACTTGGATGGGCTTATGGACAATACTAGCTTGTCTTACACAAGCTAAAGCTTGTAGATAAGCTCTTTTGAGCATTGTTTACCCTGTTTAAGCAAGGGTTTTGTAAGTTTTTTACTTTTCCATTTTTAGCTTATTTACTATTCAACTACTTATTTGTGCTTATTGCTTGCTTATCTTTGCTTATTTATGTTTTCTTATGATGTTTAGTGCTTATCTTGCTTAGGATATAGTTTAAAAGCAATTTGTGCAAGTTTTGTTAAAATCTGTCTATTTTAGCTTATAAATTTGCATAACTGTTTAGCTTGTTGTTCTGGCTTATGTGATGGTTTAAAGTTGTTCATTAGGATTGTCTTAAGTTATTTAATATCTGGTCTTAAGAGTTTGTTCATAAAAAATCTAGTTATCAAGTTAAAATTGGTAAAAAAATGTTTAAAGGGGTGTTTGGTTTAACTGACTTTACTTGTCAAAATGGGTCAAAATGAGTTTAGCCATTTGGGTCACTTTAGTTTAACTTAAATTCACCATAAAATCCAGTATTTAGAAGTTTTTAAGAGTTAAATTTCAAAATCCTAGTTTAAATAAGTAGTTGTTTAAATCTGTTAGAATTTTGTTAGAAAAATAAGTTCATATGATTTGGATTTTGCTTATTGAGATTTTGTGATGTTTTTGTATTTATACATGTGTTAATACAAGTGTGGAATCAAGTTCAATAGGCTTGCATTGTTAGGTTTGTGTTTTGTCAAATTTTGTTAAATATTTTGCTAAGTGTGTTTTTAAGAAGAAATTGCTTTTTCATTTGCTTTTTGTGGCTTATTCTTTATTTTAAAATGTTTTTTGAAAGATAATACTTATTCTTTGAGGTCAAATCTCAATCTCTTTATAGGTTTTAAGATCATAAGGATCTGTTTGCTAGCTTATTTTTAAGCTCAAAAGTTGGTTTTGTGAAGATTGCAAAAAATTTTCTAAGTGTTGAATCTGTGTGAAACACTTTTTTCATTAATCTTTTTAAGGGCTTATTTGATTTTCAAACTCCTTTTTGAAAGTTGTTTTAGATAGCTTTTTGGCCAAGCTTTTTAGTGGTATAAGCCACTAAGCCATAAGGATCTGTTTGCTAGCTTATTTTTAAGATAGAAAAGTCTCCTTTTGGCTGTTTTGTTAACAGAATTTAGCCATTTAGGCTTTAAGCTATTGTAAGCTTTTTTAGCTTCTGAAATGCTTAAATATAAATTTTAGTTTTGCTTATTAGGATAGTCTAAGTCCCATTTAGCTTATTTCTTTTAAGTTAGAGCTTATTTGAGCTTATTTGCACTTTTAGCTTAGAAAATTTTAAGTTTTTAAGCTTTATAGTTAATCTGTCATTTAACTTAGTATTAGCTTATTCTAGTTGCTTATTGGTGATCTTTCATGCTTATTAAGACGAGGCCTTTACCTGTTTTAGCTTATTTCCCTTTTTCAGTTGCTTATTAGCTCTAAAAAAGCTAATCATTTTCCTTTTATATCATTTAGTGTAAAAAAGGTTATTCTGTCTCTTTGTGGTTTCTAAAAAAGTGTTTTTATTAAAAGTTCTTATTTTTAAGTCCTCTAAAAAGTTGTAAAAAAATGACAATTAAAAAACATTTGGGAGTTGGGGGAAGTCCTAGGTGAGAAGGACTCGAACCCGGGATCTCAACCCCCCCTCAACCAAACGTTTTAACACCAACACACACTACCACTCGCCCTTGGGTCTTTTTCGGTTTTATCTTGCAAAATTAATTAGTTATACACGTTTTGAGCCCATTTGCTTAATAAACTGTTTTAGCTTATTTAACAGCTTATTTGATAAGCTGTTTTCTCACACTTATTTTCATTAAATTCTTTACTGTTCAATGTACTTTTCAGGATTTTCTCAGAATTTTTATAATTAGTTTAGTATTTTTAATCATTTAAATTCATTAAAATCATTTTTAATTCATAAAAAATTATAAAAAAGCCAAAAAAATATAATTCTTTTTTAGAAAATTTTCTTTTAACATTTTGGATTAGGAAATTTTAGATTTGCTTTAGTTGGGGTAAAAATTGTAGATTTAATTTGCATTTCTAGGGTTAAAATTGTATCCCGTTCACGTTTTCGTATTTTTAAGCCTAAATTGCTCTCGTTTTTGGTTTATTTTCTTAGTTCATGCATTTTAGTCATTTAGGACTTATAAAAATCAAATATATCATTTTAGGATTTAATTTTGATAAATTAGGGTTTTTAAGTCGCGTTTTTAGGGCTCCCGTTGCGTTTTTAGTTTAAATTTGTGTTGCTTTGATCATTTTTAGTGTTTGCGTTAATTCTCCAATAGTTTTAGAAAATCCAATCAAAATGTTGTTCCATTCAAGCATTGAATATCAAACCGACAAACGACTTTCCATTGCATTCCTCGTTGGGGATAACGACCCGGGAACCAATACTTTCCGGTTTACTACAATTGAGATTTTTGATAATTATCCTTGTTATATATTTATAAGTATTATATATTTATTTATTTATATATATTTAAAAGGGTTAATTAAAAACAAAAATCAATTTTTGGCGCTGCTGTTGGGGAGGATTGTATACGATTGTCGCTGCGTTTGACAATTAATGCTTTGAACATCCTTCCGTGTGAAGTTATTTTACTTATTTTCGTATAAATAAAAAATAAAAAAAAATACAAAAAGATTTTTCTTTTATTAGTATATATATAAGATTAAAAAAATCAAAAAAAAATTATCCTATAAATAAAATAAATATATCATCAATATAATGTTCTCAATTGGAACATTATCATAATAAGTTCTCGAACCAAAGATTTAATATTTGCCTTTTGTGTCACTTGCGAGGTACGGCTCACCTTTGAAAGATAAACAAACTCTAAGAGGGGTATAAGATAAGGAGGTCGTTCCAACGAACTACGTACCCTAAAAGGAGAAGGTTTTTAATAGCATACTTCGCGCTTTCCATACTCCTCCGCTCCTTTGTGCGTATTTTCTTTAGAACTACCGTAAGCATGTTGATTTTTTATGTTTAAGTTTGTTCATCTCATATGGTCGTTTATTAAAATAAATGGTGAATTGAAGTTGTAGAAAAATAACAAATAAAAATAAGTATAAATTTTTCATTTGTATTTAGTGCATAATGCGCACTCGTATCTCAATCCCTAATTCTAAGCTACAACAACAACAATCCCACCCGACTTTTGTTAAAACCTTTGATTCTTGAGGAACCAATTATTAACCAAGATCCTCTCCCCATCCACTCGTAGTTAACGATGCCCGATAATCGTTACTAATGGCACAAGTTTGCTCCAAGCAGCTCCAAGCACACCACCGAGGGTTTCGAGGATGCAATCGTTGTTCCCGCTATCATGCGGACAACTTTGAGCTTAAGACATGGTTTGCTACTCTTGTTCAAAAAAAAACAATTTTTTCTGACATGACAAGAAGACCCTCCATGCCACATTCAATTATTACAACAAGATCACTTCTACGATGAAGGTTCCCGAACGTCCCGAGTACGTCGATTAAACGCTTATGCTTTTTCCCCAATTATCCCATTTTCCCCTCGAAGGGGCAGCCGCCCGGTATTTTGGGCTTGAAAAAGAACCCTCCTCGAACGATCTTACATGGTATATCTTGTTCAAATTCATAAACAAATTTTCCCTCCCTCATCGCACAACAACAAACCTTCGAAATGAAATCATGAGATTTCAACAACGATTTGATGAAACTTTTTATGAGGCATGGGACCGATTCAATGATCTTCTTCGGGCATGCCCACATCACGGATTTTCGAAATTACATCAACTCGATACATTCTATAATGCCTTGAACTCTAATGATCAAGATTCGTTTAATTCCGCCGCAGGTGGTAATTTTTTGGATAAAATGCCTCGAGATTGCCTAAGAATCATCGAGAGCAAATCCAAAGTTCGTAATTCACGAAACAAATCAGTTGTTGCCAAAGTGAGTACGAGCTCTTCTACCCCCAATATTTCTCCCGATGTTGCCGAACTTAAAGATATGGTGAAGGCCTTACTTCTCAATAAACAAAAATCCCAAGCTCCCGCTACCGTAAAGGCGGTCGAGGAAAGTTATGTAACTTGCGGTGGTGCTCATTCTCACCGTAATTGTCCCGCCACCGATGGCAACTTCAAGAATATGTCTCTCAAGCCGCCGTGGCTAATTTTAATCAAGGAAATACTGGTTACCGACCCCCGATTGCTAATTAAATTCGACCTCCCGGTTTTCCTCCCGTACAACAAAACCAAGGAAATAATCAAAACCATTACAACCAAAACCGGGGGAATAATTACAACCAAGGACTAATCCACCAAAACTCGGTTAATCAGATTCATCGACCTTCGGTTAATCAACCACTTGCTTACCAAGCCCCGGCTTACCAAGCTCTGCCTCCTCAAACGCAAGGTGTGTCAAGGGATGATTTTCAAAACTACATCAAAGCAAATGATGCGGTTATGAGGAATATGCAAAACCAAACCCAAAACTTGCAAAATCAAATGACTAATTTAATGGATTTGCTTACCAAGTTTATGAATTCCAATACCGCTTCTACTTCGGGTTGAGGGACACTCCCTAGTAATACAATTACTAATCCAAAGGAAGATTTGAAGGGTATTACCACCCGAAGCAGTGTTGCTTATCAAGGACCCACGATTCCTACTACTTCTTCTTCTTCTCCTAAAGTAGTGGAACATGAAACCGAGGTGACAAATGACATGATGCTTCCTACTAATAACGGAAGTACCGAAGACGTCCAACCTCCGGTTATCCAAATTGAAACTCATATACAAATTTTCTAGCTCGTTGTTGCTCCCGTTAGTGCTCCGATGCCTAACCCGAAACTGTCAATCCCGTATCCTTCAAGACGAAATGATGAAAGGCGCCGTGAAAAACCTAACGACCAAATTGAGAAATTCTACCAAATCTTTAAAGATTTGAGTTTCGAAATTAGCTTCACGGATGCTTTGATTCTTATGCCAAAATTTGCCTCGACTCTTAAAGCTTTAATTGGAAACAAAGAAAAAATAAGTGAAATGGCTAGAACGCCTTTAAATGAGCATTGTTCGAAGATCATCCTCAACAAGTTACCCAAAACACTTAGAGACCCTGATAAATTTCTCATACCGTGTGATTTTCTCGAAATGGATGAGTGCTTAGCCTTGGCTGATCTTGGTGCTAGCATAAATCTCATGCCATTATCCGTGTGGAAAAAGCTTTCTCTTCCGAAGCTCACTCATACTTTTATGAATCTTGAACTTGCAAACCGTTCGATCTCCCAACCGATCGGTATCGCCGAAGATGTCTATGTAAAAGTAGGAAAGTTCCATTTCCTGGCCGACTTCGTGGTCGTAGACTTTAATGCTGATCCCCGAGTTCCTCTAATACTCGGGAGATCCTTCTTAAAGACCGGATGTGATTTGATTGATGTTTACGAAGGAGAATTAACTCTTCGTGTCAGAAAAGAAGACATAACATTCAATCTTGATCAAACTTCGAGATACTCGGCTAATTATAATGATATGACAGTGAACCGAATCGACGTCATTGATATGGCTTGTAAGGAGTATTCTTAAGAAGATCTCGGTTTCTTTGATGTGATCGCAAGTGGCAATCCCATTCATTATGACCCAATCGTTTCTACCTCTTCTCGTACCCTTACTTCCTTCAGGGATAGTGATTTTCTTCTTCTTGAGGAAGCCAACGCTTTCCTCGCTCTTGAAGATGATCCAACTTCACTGAAAGTTGATCACTCTTCTTACGACCTGGAGGGGAACATTCTTCTTCTGGAAGCATTTCTCAATGATGATCCATCATTACCCCCTCCCACTCAAGGAATGTATTTACCCAAAATTCGAAAAGAACTTAAAATTTGTGAAGCTAAAAATGATAAATCTTTAATTGACGAACCTCCCAAGGTCGAACTCAAGGACTTACCGCCTCATCTCGAGTACGCATTTTTGGAGGGAGACGATAAGTTGCCCATCATAATTGCTAAAGACTTGAGTGTCAAGGAAAAACCCGCTCTCATAAAGGTTTTGAAGTCACACAAGCAAGCCATCGCTTGGAAACTCTCTGACATAAAGGGTATTAACCAGGAATTTTATACTCACAAGATTCTTACGGAAGAGGATTACAAATCGGCGGTCCAACACCAAAGACGGGTGAATCCGAAAATCCACGATGTCATCAAAAAGAAGGTTGAAAAACTTCTTGACGCTGGATTAATTTACCCGATCTCGGATAGTCCTTGGGTGAGCCCCGTACATTGCGTACCAAAAAAAGGTGGCTTTACCATTGTTTAAAATGATGAAAATGAGTTTATCCCGACTCGATTGGTTACGGGGTGGCGTGTATGCATTGACTATTGTAAGTTAAATGAAGCCACCTGTAATGACCATTTTCCACTTCCCTTTATGGATCAAATGCTCGAGAAAAGACCACATTCACATGTCCTTATGGAACATTCACTCGATTGATTAGCGGGAAACAAATACTATTATTTTCTCGATGGTTTCTTGGG
This sequence comes from Tanacetum coccineum, assembly GCA_026074375.1. NCBI lineage: Eukaryota > Viridiplantae > Streptophyta > Magnoliopsida > Asterales > Asteraceae > Tanacetum > Tanacetum coccineum. The sequence goes on from BQNB010070549.1 coordinate 8,236, forward strand.
TTACTTTTAAATTCCCATCAATCTTAAAGATCAAGAAAAGACCACATTCACATGTCCTTATGGAACGTTCGCCTACCGTCGCATGCCTTTTGGCTTATGCAATACACCGGGCATGTTCTAAAGGTATATGTTGGCTATCTTTCATGATATGGTAAAAAAATGATAGAAGTCTTTACGGACGACTTTTTGGTCTTTGGGAATTCATTCAAAAATTGCCTCTCTCGTTTGGACAAGATGCTCAAAAGATGTGAAGACACTAATCTTTGTCTAAATTGGGATTATTAAGATAGAACAAAGGGAACAGGAGAATGACACTAGATTGACAATACATTAAACGACAACAACAACATCAATAATAACATCACAACCTCAATTCAATCCCCCACTCTAATAATCCTAAACAACCCTTCATCACAAATTATATCACCACCATATCCCATCTCCATCTCCACACTATGACTTAAACATAAATCAAATCAAAGATCTCAGATTATTCTTTTTGTGTTGTGTAATTAATTCTTAAGACCTTATAAAGATCAAGAACATGAAAGCAATATATCATCATTGATCTTTCTTTCTTTTTCGAATTAATCGAACACTTATAACAAGTATGTTATAGTATTCGTTCGTTTCGATTGTCACTTAACAAATCACCTACCTGCGACCCTTTTTGAACGGATCTTGAAGACATGTCAACTCTTTGTTCTTGATCACTTGGTGGTATAATAGGCAGTAAAAAGATAAGGGGGTTTCGATGGTGGAGTATACGGATTGATGAAGGAGATTAACGAATTCAAGTAAGATTGGTTGGTGGAAACGTTTTGGATGTATAGGGATGACACAAAGAAAGTGTGTCTGCGTTTTTTGTGATCAGGGTTAACTAGGAAAGTAAAATTAGGGATTATGGGGGGTGTTATACCTATTTGTTGTGGACCAGGTTTACTTTCTTTTGGTATGGGCCGTGTATGTGGACTGGTGGTTCTAGCAGGCCACATACTAAAACAATTTAGTTGAATTGATGTAGGCCGAATGAAAATAGATGAACATTGGTTGGGCCAAAAGTTTATAAAAGATTATAAAGGGCTATGTGCATTGTTTAATTAGAAAATGATTGGGCCAACAGTTATATCATTTAGAGTGAGCAGAGAGTTATGGATTTGGACTGGAATTTTTTTTATTCGAAAATTTACATAGTAATGGCTAGTAATTTTTAGATTAAGCCGGGAACTAAACGCTTCCATAACAAGTTGGACTAGACAATGTTTTTTTTTCGCTGACGACATTCAAAAATAACATTTGTCCTAGTTTAACGACATTCTAGAACAACAACACAACAAACATGATACATAACACTACAAACGATCCGAATAAGATTCACTTAAACGTCAAAACGTCTATGGAATTTGGACTTTAATGTCAAGTGATCACGAAGTTTATTTGGTATCCCTTATTTGAGTTTGAAGTGGGTTTCACGGAGGCGTCTACTTATTTCATCATCGAGACTTCCTTCTATTTTCTACCCCTTTTCTTCAAACCCAATCTATCAATTGATGACTTGCTTGAATGTATACAGTTATGATTGAGACTTAAATTATCTAGTTACCAGAAGTCAAGGGGCGGTTGGGTGAAGACCTGGATAACTATCACTTAAAGGAGTTACATTGTAGTACTCAGTGTCACACGCAGATGCCGATGTGGATAATTTCAATAGGTGTTGTACTTCTTATACTTTTAGGACTGGGTATAGGGTACTTAGAGGCTTTCTTCTGCACCGTTATTTAATCTACAACAGTGCAAGCTTAAGTAACAAATTTGGGGAATGTTACTTCATTTTCAAGTTTGGTATATCAGGTTTACTTCACCAAGTGATCACAACAATAGCCGACAGAATACGAGGTTGGTAAGTTTGCCATAGAGTAAAAGGTTGAGATGTGATCAGCAACTCTCACGGGATATTTGAAGCTACAGAATGTCAATGGTGCTTCACAGTCTAAGTAAAATCTTTCAAAGTTCTTCAATGTCTTTCATAACTTTTTAAGATTGTTGCTTATGACAAGAACTTCTCGTGTATATGGGCGTACACGTCAATGATGCTTCCGAGAGTTCAAAACCATCATGGGGGAATACGTGTACTTTGATACTTTGATGTTATCAGGTCAACTTCCAGGGGGAAGTAGTTTATACTACTTCACTTAGTATGGTTTGTGAAGTATTCTGCATGCGTGAGAAGAATTGTTGATGATCTCTTGCATGTTCCCCCAAACGGATAATCATCAAGACCGAATGTCATGACACAGTATAGAAGCAGTATTAGATGGTGTGGTTGACTGTTTCTTCTACTAAATTCTCGCGCACGTTAAATGACAATGTTAGGACAGATCGTTTCAATCTACATCAACGTTCATAAAAAAAAATCTGCTCAAGATACGGATGTTGGTTTGGGGGGAAGCTGATTCAGAAACTTCGCCAAAAAGGAGTCTATGAAGAAAGCTTTTAAAGACATGCTGCATGAATTGGGGGGAAGTTAATCCAACTCATGCATACTACAATGGTTCCAGAACAAGTAAATACAAAGAAGATCTAAGCTGGAGTACAAGTTTCAAGACTAGAAGACAAAGACGTCATCTTCAGCTTTGGAAGCGCCTCAGATGTCATTTTACTTTGTTGTATTTTTACTTGTTAGAAACATTGTAAGTAATTCCGTATGCCCACATATTGGGGGAAGATTGTTAGCCTTAAAATATGTCGGCTAATACAGAATTACATTAGTTTATAATAGCCGGACACGCATAGACTAGAAATGTCAAGTGTAGTAAGTAGATCGTGTCCAGGGCTATATATATCCCCTCCATACTTCCATGAAGGGGTGAGGATTCATTTCACTTGTAATAAGGTGTGTGTGTTTCTCTCTCTAGAAAACACACATCTTTCCTTTCTCTTACTAAATAATATGGCTAAACATTTGTTCAATCCTCCCCGACCTGTGGATCATGTCTTTTGTTATGTGAATCTTTATGGGTAACAATGTCGATCCCCGAGTCCCCCTAATTCTTGAGAGATCCTTCTTAAAGACCGGACGTGCTTTGATTGATGTTTATGAAGGAGAATTAACTATTCGTGTTAGAAAAGAAGCCGTAACATTCAATCTTGATCAAACTTTGAGATACTCCTCTAATTATGATGATAATTCGGTTAACCGAATCAACGTCATTGATATGGCTTGTGAGGAGTATTCTCAAGAAGTTCTCAGTTTCTCCGATGTGATCGCGAGTGGAAATCCCACTCCTTATTATGACCCGATCGTTTCTACCTCTTCTCCGACCCTCACTCCCTTCGGGGATAGTGATTTTCTTCTTGAGGAGTCATGCTTCTCGCAACTTAGATGATTCCAACTTCACCAGAAGTTGATCACTCTTATTACGACCAGGAGGGGGATATTCTTCTTCTTGAAGCATTTCTCAATGATGATCCATCATTACCCCCTCCTACTCAAGGAAATTAATTTCCTGAAATTCGAAAAGAACTTAAAGTTTGTGAAGATAAAAATGATAAATCTTCAATTGATGAACCTCCTAAGGTCGAACTCAAGGACTATAGCCTACTCAACCTGAGTACGCATTTTTGGAGGGTGACGACAAGTTGCTCGTCATAATTGCTAAAGACTTGAGTGTCGAGGAAAAAGCCGCTCTCATAAAGGTTTTAAAGTCACACAAGCGAGCCATCGCTTGGAAACTCTCCGACATTAAGGGTATTAACCCAGAATGTTGTACTCACAAGATTCTTATGGAAGAGGACTACAAACCGGCGGTCCAACACCAAAGACGGGTGAATCTGAAAATCCACGATGTCATCAAAAAGGAGGTTGAAAAACTCCTTAACGCCGGATTAATTTACCCGATCTCGGATAGTCCTTAGGTGAGCCCCGTACATTGCGTACCGAAAAATGGTGGCTTTACCGTTGTTGAAAATGATGAAAACGAGTTAATTCCTACTCGATTGGTTACGGGGTGGTGTGTATGCATTGACTACCGAAAGATAAATGAAGCCACCCGTAAAGACCACCTTCCACTACCGTTTATGGACCAAAAGCTTTAGAGATTAGCGGGAAACGAGTACTCTTGTTTTCTCAATGGTTTCTCGGGTTACTTTCAAATTCCCATCGACCCTCATGATCAAGAAAAGACCACATTCACGTGTCCTTATGGAACGTTCGCCTACCACCATATGCCTTTTGGCTTATGCAATGCACCAGGCACGTTCTAAAGGTGTATGATGGCTATCTTACATGATATGATCGAAAAAAAGATGGAAGTCTTCATGGACGACTTTTCAGCCTTTGGGAATTCATTCGGAAATTGCCTCTCTCGTGTGGACAAGATGCTCAAAAGGTGTGAAGACACCAATCTTTGTCTAAATTGGGAAAAGAGTCATTTTATGGTTAAGGAAGGCATTGTCCTTGGCCATAAGATTTCAAAAAATAGGATTAAGGTCGATAAAGCCAAAGTCGATGTGATTGCTAAGTTACCTCATCCCACCACCATCAAGGGTGTTCAGAGTTTTCTTGGTCATACTGGTTTCTACCGACGGTTCATTAAGGATTTTTCCAAAATTTCCCGACCAATGACTCATCTTCTTGAGAAAAATACTCCGTTCATCTTCTTCGATGAATGTATTCAAGCTTTTGAAACGTTAAAGAAAAAACTTACCGAAGCTCCAATCTTGATTGCCCCCGACTGGGACTTACCCTTTGAGCTTATGTGCGATGCAAGCGACTTTGCCATAGGTGCAGTCTTGGGGCAACGTCATGAAAAACACTTTAGGCCTATACACTATGCTAGTAAAACAATGAACGAGGCGGAATCGCATTACACCACGACGGAGAAAGAAATGTTAGCCGTGGTGTATGCCTTCGAAAAATTCCGGTCTTACCTCATCTTGAACAAAAGCATTGTGTATACGGATCACTCCGCCCTAAAATATCTCTTTGCTAAAAAAGATTCCAAGGCGAGATTGCTCCGGTGGGTTCTCCTCCTTCAAGAGTTCAAATTCAAAGTAATTGACACAAAAGGAGCCGAGAATCTCGCGGCCGATCATCTTTCCCGATTAGAAAATCCTTATGAAAATGTGCTCGACCCAAAGGAGATAAATGAAACGTTTCCTCTCGAGACACTTAATATGGTGACTTTTCGTGGTGACTCAAGTACCCCGTGGTTTGCCGATTTTGCAAATTACCACGCGGGGAATTTCATTGTTAAAGGGATGTCGTCCCAACAAAAGAACAAGTTTTTCAAGGAAGTTAAACACTACTTTTGGTACGACCCCTATTTGTTTAAAATTTGTGCTGATCAAGTGATCTAGCGGTGTGTGCACGGAAAAGAAGCTCTCGACATCCTCGAAGCTTGCCACAATAGACCCACGGGGGGACATCATGGTGCAAATCTCACCGCCAAAAAGGTCTTTGATGCCGGTTTCTTTTGGCCTACTATTTACAAAGATGCCCACGAGTTGGTTAATAATTGCGACTCGTGCCAACGTCAAGGAAAAATTTCACAAAGGGATGAAATTCCTCAAAATTCCATCCAAGTTTGCAAAATCTTTGACATGTGGGGCATTGATTTCATGGGGTCGTTCTCATCTTCACGAGGGAACAAGTATATACTCGTGGCCGTCGATTACTTGTCAAAATGGGTTGAAGCGAAAGCGCTCCCCACCAATGACGCCCGAGTTGTTTGCAAATTCCTTAAATCTCTCTTTGCCCGATTTGGTACCCCTCGTGCTATCATAAGTGATTGCGGAACCCATTTTTGCAATGACCAGTTTGCAAAGGTCATGCTTAAATACTGAGTTACTCACCGTCTCTCCACCGCGTATCACCCACAAACAAGTGGGCAAGTGGAAGTCTCCAACCGTGGTATGATAAGAATCTTGGAAAAGTACGTAGGCGAGAACTGTGCCTCCTTGGTCGGATAAATTAGATGATGCACTATGGGCCTTCCGTACCGCTTTCAAAACACCCATCAGGTGTACGCCTTACAAGCTTGTGTACGGGAAGGCTTGTCATCTACCGATCGAGCTCGAGCACAAAGCTTATTGGGCCTTGAAGCATGCCAAACTATGACCTTAAGACCGTGGGTGATCACCGCAAAGTTCAACTCAATGAATTAAATGAACTTCGTGATCAAGCCTATGAGAACTCTTTGATCTACAGCATGCAAACTTTGACCTTGAGACTGCGGGTGATCACCGTAAAGTTCAACTCAATGAACTAAATGAACTTTGTGATCAAGCCTACAAGAACTCTTTGATCTACAAAGAGAAGACAAAGAGGATCAATAACTCAAAGATCAAAAACCGTGTTTTCAACCCTCAGTGATCAAGTACTCCTCTTTAATTCTCGATTGAAGATTTTATCGGGAAAAATAAAATCCTGTTGGTCCGGACCGTTCACCATTACCCATGTATACCCTTATGGCATCGTTGAGTTATCTCAAAACTCTGGGCCAAACTTCAAGGTGAACGGTCATAGACTTAAGCACTACTTTGGAGGGGACATACAACAAATGGTTGTCCTGGATCTCCAAACCTTCCCCATGGGCCAATAAATTTGGGGACAGGTCAAGCTTAGTGACCCTAAACAAGAGCTTCGTGGGAGGCAACCCATGCTTATCCTAGTAGTAGTATTGTAGTAATGAATAAGTGTTTTTTTTGTTGTGAAGAGGCTTGTCTCTTCCATTCTCGCTTGCTTTTGTGTTTTGTGGTTTATTGTCCAGGATTTCCCGGATTGTGATGACTCTCATGCTCGCGGTTTTTTCCTTCATTCACTCAAGTTTCACATCCTCAACTTCATTTGGGAATCCAATATCCTAATCTTATCAACTAACGTTTATCTTTAAGCATACTTACTAAACGGCTTAGGATTTGCGTAGAGACCCTTCGTTAAACATTGAGGACAATGTTTAATTCTAGTATGGGGGATCTTCGATTTGATTGTGCCTGCAGCCGTTGTTTTCGCGTAATCCTGTTTTTACCACCAAAATACCAAAAAAATGAAAAAAATTCAAAATTTTCAAAAATAAAATAAGTGTTTTGTCACAATTTTGACTTTCCTGCTGGGTAGAATAAGAATAAATTTTGACTCGATCGAGCGTGTTGAGCTCTAGCTTGTTCCTTAACGTTTAGACTAAGCATTCGCGGATCTTTGCGAAGAACGAAAAATGAAAGAGTTAAGTATGACTTGGATGCTAAACAAGGATTATTTGGAAATCTTACAAGCTCATGTATGTAATTTGTGGCTTTTTCTCCCATAAGCTCCTAACCGGACTAATAATACGTGCTATCTTTGAAAATTAAACTTAAATCAACAATTTTTGAATTTGAAATGTAGTCGATAGCAATAATTTTAGTCTTAGTTCAAATTTATACTTAAATTTTCCAAAAAGAAGTCTACTCTATATAAAGTAAAAAAAAAATGAAAAATGTGGTAATAATAATTATAAACTGTGGGCTGATAAAAGTTTGCTGCATCTTGCCGGCTCACAACCGATGTTGCAGCCTTCTAAAAGGTCGAGGGTTACAATTGTATCATGGTTATGTTTAATGTTAAGTGTGAATTAATAAATGTAAGGAAAATTTATTTTTGATAAATTTAAATATGATTTTGAACTTTGACTATTTCAGTTTAAGTTGTGATTTTTCTACCTAAGCTATGTGTAAATGGGAAACCTAAGAGTTCTTGAAACCAAAGGTCCGTGAGTCCCGATACTAGTCTCTGTAGGGTGTCAAAAGCCTGGTCACTTAGCCGCAAGGTTGGGATGTGTCGAGACGAAAGTCGCTACATGGGATGATCTCGCCTTCAAACTCATTATTCTCGGGTGGAACGTGAAGCATAGAATTTTGCAAAACGTTGATCCATGGTTGAAATTCAAAATGGCACATTCACCTAAGATATAATAATTGTCGGGAGTGAAAAGTTCACAAGTTACAAATAATAGTAGTGTTAGCATCTTAACTTATATTTAACGGTGGTTTCGTTTTAAGCTTGGTTTGGAACGAGTGAAAAGTCGGGGACGATGAATTTATCCTTTTTGGGGCATTTTAGGATTGAAATGCGTCTTGTTCTATGATCCCTAACGGTTATGAAAATAACGAAAGTCAAATATGTTAGTTAGTTGCTTAAAAAAATAAGAAAAAGGAAAAATACAAAAATATGTGTAGGAATAAGTGTATACCTTTAAGAATGGTAAAAATGGGGCTTTTTGAAGCTAATGATTCTTTAATCCCTGATGACGTGAGTGAGTGGGGGAGTGGGTGGGTGGGGTGTGGGGCGGGTTGGTTGGAGGTGGGGTGTGTGATTGCGCGCTTCGGGGGTAGTGGGGGGGGGGGTGTTGTTGTGTTCTTGGGATAGAGAGTGTGATTGGGAGGGTGAGGGGCTCGCGAGACTCTCGCGCGGCGACGCTCAGCGTTATAATAGAGAGAGAGAGTAGAGATAGGATAGAGATAGAGACTTGATCGCGCGCCCGCTCGCTCGCGCTCACAGTGGAGGTTGGGCAATATTGTTAGGAATTTTGTATAACAGACTTAATTATGTTAGTATAATAGTTAGTTCTGCTAGTATAATAGTTAGTACTGGTAGATGAAATATCATAGTTAGTACTGGTAGCACGTTATTGTTAATTCTGTTTGTGTGATAGTTAAGTATGCTTAGGAAAAACTTAGTTAGAATTAAAGATATGCATGAGATATATTAGGAAAAGATATGCATGATCTTTATACGCGTTTTGTAAAGCCTATTAGGGTTTCCTTGGTGTATAAAAGGAACCCTAGGCATAGTTAGTAGATATAGTTCTACACTCAGATCATAGAGATCATATAGTAATCATAGTCTTTGTAATCTGTAACCTAGGCAGATTCAAGGTTTAATATAAAAGTTCTTTTGTGATTCTTTATATTGTTCTTCTTAGTATTATTGATTAAATTCCGCATAATCAATAGTATTTACTCAGTGTTTCATTTATGTTACTTTAGAATTATCTAAAGGAGCAAACTTTTTGCAAGCTGAAGGTTAAGATCTATTCAGTAAAATGATCCAACAAGTGGTATCAAAGCTTGTGTGGAAACTCTGAATAAGAAGAACTCATAGCAAGATGGCAGAACAAGACATTCCTCCACCCACTATCACTGCAATGAAGATCCCTATCATCAGAAAGGGAGAATATGATATTTAGAGCATGAGAATGCGACAATATATCTGTCATACAGACCATAACCAATGGGATGTTATTGTCAATGGAGATCTAGAGGAAGAGCCTACACCAACAACTAGAGAAACATCTGCTCCTCCTGCTCCTAAGACTGCCAAACAACTGGCTGCTAGAAGGAATCAGGAAAGAGTTAAGAGCATCTTGCTTTTAGCAATACCTGATGAATACCTCCTCAAGTTTCATAATGTTGCAGATGCTAAATCACTCTGGGAAGCAATCAAATCAAGGTTTTGAGGTAATAAAGAATCCAAGAAGATGTAGAAAAATGTTCTAAAACATCAGTTTGAAAATTTTTCTACTGCATCAAATAAAAGTCTGGACAAGGCTTATAATCGGTTTCAAAAACTCATAAGTCAATTGGAGGTTCATGGTGCTCCAATATCAAAAGAAGACATCAACCAGAAGTTTCTAAGAAGTCTTCCTCCTTCATGGAATCAAATTTCTCTCATTATGAGAAATAAGCCAGACATTGATGAGATTGATATTGATGACCTCTACAACAACCTTAGGGTTTATGAAGATGAGATGAAAAGGTCTTCAAGTTCCACATCCAACTCTTAAAATTTGGCTTTTCTCTCCTCTGAGAATACTAACAGTACTAATGAAGTTAGTACTGCCAGTGGAGATTTTGGAGTTAGTACTTCTAGAGGAACTAGTCAAGTTTCATCTACTCCATGTGCTCATTATGTAGCTTACTCTTTCTTAGCACAACCAACAACCAATCCTCAACTTGAGAATGAGGATTTTCAGCAGATTGATGAAGATGACTTGGAGGAATTGGATCTTCGATGGCAGATGGCTATGTTAACTGTCAAAGTAAAGAAGTTCATTTAGAGGACAGGAAGGAACTTGGACTTCAAAGAAAAATGACATGTTTCTCTTGATAAGTCAAATATTGAGTGCTACAACTATCACAGAAAAGGGCACTTTGCTAGAGACTATAGATCTGGAAGGAATCAAGGGAGAAGATCTTATGGTGACAATGGCATGAGCAATACACCAACAAATGAATCTTCATCACAGGCACTAGTGGCTCAAGATGGTATAGGAGGCTATGACTAGAGTAATGATTTTGAACTAGAACCAGTCAACTATGCTTTGATGGGAATATCCTCTTCATGCTCATCAAGTTCTTCTGACAGTGAGGTACAAAAATTTTCTAAACAATTTCTTGAATCATTTAAAATTCTTCAGAAGAACTATGATACTGAAAGAGAAAAACATAACAAAGCAAAACTAGAAATAAGCGGTTATGAGATAGCCTTAGAGTCACTAGAATCTAGGATTCTTAGACATGAAAAGAATGAATTGGCTTAGGGTGAGAAATATGAATTTCAAAACTATAAGCTTAAATGTAGAGAAATAAAAACTAACAACCTAAATCTGGAATTAGAGAAAGTTGTTAAAGAAAGAGATGATTTGAAATTAAAGATAGAAAACTGGGAAGAATCATCCAGGCATCTTGATGAAATACTTAATAGTCAAATGAGTGCTAGAGATAAAACTGGTTTAGGATATGGCACACAATTGAATGAATTAAGTAGCAATCATGAAACTGATAGTGAGAATAGTTTGAGTATTTTTGATGTTAGATCAAGTGATGAAGAGAACACACCAGCAAATGATAGGTTTTCCAAAGCAGATGGGTATCATGTAGTTCCCTCTCTAATAACAGGGAACTTCTTAACCCTAAGAGCTGACATATCATTTGCAGGTTTAGATAAATATGCCATTAGGAAGAAAATAACTGAGTCAAAAACAACTAAGCTTAATACTAAAACAAGTAAGACTGCAGGTATAACAAATGATGCAAATACTGAAAAGTCTAAGTCAGCCAGTGAGTCAGTTGTGTCTAAACCTAAGATTATTAGAGATAGAGTTATCATTGAGGATTGGAACTCAGATGATGAGGATAATGTATCAGAAGTGCAAACAGTTAATCTTGTTAAGACTAATGAGACTCAAATAGTTAAAACTAGAGTTGATAAAACTGGTTAAACTTTTCATAAACAAGGAATTAGTTTAAGGAACGTAAAAGCTTGTTTTGTTTGTAAAAGTTCTAACCATTTGATCAAAGATTGTACTTTTCATGACAAAAAGAGTCAAGAGCCTAAGCTGAAAAATATGGTTAATACTGGTCAAAGGGAGGGCAAGCCAGTATGGGATAATATTAAAAGGGTTAATCATCAAAAAATTTCAAAATACCCTCATTAAAGAAAGATTTTTGTCCCATCAGGCGTACTAACAAGAACAGGTTCTGCTAGGCCAAATGTTAGTACTGCTAGGTCTGTTTGTACTGCTAGGCCAAGTGTTAGTCCTGCTAGGCCTGTTTGTACTGCTAGGCCAAGTGTTAGGACTGCTAGGCCTGTTTGTACTGCTAGGCCAAGTGTTAGTACTGCTAGGCCTGTTTCTTTTGCTAGGCCAAGTGTTAGTACTGCTAGGCCTATTTATGCTACTAGGCCAATTTACCCAAGAATGGACAATGTAAGACCAAGAGGCTCATATTCATCTATCAAGAGGTCTTACTACACAAAACCAGCTTTTAGACCCAAAGACTTAAAACAAGATATTAAAACTTTTGGGGTTCAAAATATGACTACTGCTGGGACAAAAGCATTAGTTAATGCTCGTAAGGGTAATATGGATACTGGCCTTAAAAAGTCAAGGTGGGTTTAGAGGCCTAAGGGAAATTACTTGGATCAGGTGTCCAAAGACAGTGGATCATTCATGCTCAAGAAGGTTGAGTATGTTGACCTAAAAGGGATTTCTAAGCCTGTAATGGCTTGGGTCCCTAAGAAATACTAATTCTCTTTCCTTTTGTGCAGGGTAATCCAGAGATCGTGTTACATGATCATGCAGTGGTGGATAGTGGTTGATCTAGCCATATGACTGGCAACAAAGCTTATCTTTCTGATTATGAAGATTACAATGGAGGCTTTGTGGCTTTTGGAAGTGATCCCAAAGGAGGTAAAATAATAGGTAAAGGTAAAATCAGAACTGCTAATTTAGACTTTGATGATGTTTATTTTGTAGATGAACTTAATTTTAACCTTTTCTCTGTCTCACAAATGTGTGACAAGAAAAATAGTGTCCTTTTTACTAAGATTGAATGCCTTATCCTGTCTCCTAGCTTTAAGCATCTTGATGAAAGTCAAGTTGTACTTAGAGCTCCTAGATAGGATGATGTGTACAGCTTGAACTTAAAGAACATTGTTCCCTTTGGAGGTATAACTTGTTTATATGCAAATGTAACAGCAGATGAGTCTAAATTATGGCATAGGAGATTAGGTCATGTGAATTTCAAAAATATAAACAAACTTGTTAAAGGTCACCTAGTTAGAGGTTTACCTTCAAAAGTTTTTGTAAATAACCACACTTGTGTTGCCTGCAAGAAGGGTAAGAAATATAAGGCCTCCTGTAAGGCCAAGTTAGAAAGAATCATCAGAAAGCCCCTAGAATTACTTCATATGGACTTATTTGGACCTGTCTCTGTAAAAAGTATTAACAAGAAAATGTACTGTTTCATTGTGACTGATGATTTCAGCAGATTTAGTTGGGTATTTTTCTTAGCTACCAAGAATGAAACATCTGAAATCCTTTATAAATTTATCATAGGCTTAGAAAACCAATTGAATCATAATGTTAAAATCATTAGATGTGATAATGGGACAAAGTTTAAGAACCATTGTATGAATGAATTCTGTGCTAAGAAAGGAATAAAAAGGGAGTTTAGTATGGCTAGAACTCTACAGCAGAATGGTGTTGCAGAAAGGAAAAACAAGACCCTAATTGAGGCAACTAGAACTATGTTAGAAGACTCACTTTTACCTATCCCATTTTGGACAGAGTCAGTAAATACTGCATGTTATGTACTGAATAGGGTATTAGTGACCAAACCTCAAAATAAGACACCTTATGAACTATTAATAGGTAACTTACCTAGTATTAGTTTTATGAGACCTTTTGGGTGCCCCTTGACCATTTTAAACACCTTAGATTCCTTGGGCAAATTTGATGGGAAATCTGATGAAGGTTATTTGCTTGGATACTCTACCACTAGTAAAGCCTTTAGAGTATACAACAAAAGGACCAAAAGGGTAGAAGAGAATCTGCACATTGATTTTCTTGAAGATCAACCAAATGTGGCAAGAACTGGTCCTAATTAGATGTTTGATCTTGATTTTCTCACCAATTCAATGAACTATCATCCGGTTAGTGTAAAAAATTAGGTTAATATAGATGCAGGTACACAAGATTCTTATGTTGCAGGTTCATCAGGAAAATATAAAGGACCTACTCAAGAATACATAATGCTTCCACTACAACCTCATAGGACAAGGATTCCAGTTAAAGATGTTGCTCCAGCTGCACATGAAAAACCTTCAGAAAGTTATCCTAAAGACAATGATGTATAAGATTCAGAAGATGTTGCTGATAAGGAAGGACAACATCAGATGACAGAAGATGAACAAGTCTTGCATGATGAACTTGAGAAGATGATTGCTCAAGAAGTGGTTGCTAAAGCTCTAGATGATGCCACAAGACAAGCTTTTGAAGAAGAAAAGAGGAATATTGCATCTCAAAAGAGGGCAGCTCAAAATACCAGTATTAACAAACTTAGTACTAGTAGGTCATCTGTTAGTACTGCTACCACGCCATATGTTAGTGCTGCTAGTACTCCCACAGGTGCAAATGCTGGTGAATCATCATTTGTCTATCTTGGAGGAAAAATACCTATTAATGCATCTACTCTCCCAAATGCTAATTTACCCATTAATCCAAATATGCCTGATTTATAAGATGATTTTGATGCATTTTCAAATGATGGCATATTCAATGGAGCCTATGATAATGAGAATGTGGGTGCAAGGGCTGATTTCAACAATATGGATGACTTCATAAATGTCAGTCCTATTCCCACACTCAGAATTCATAAGGATCATCCAAAAGATCAAATTCTAGGAGATCCTAAGTCAGCAGTTTAAACACGAGGAAAGATTCATAAGGCTTCTTCAGCACAACAAGCATTGGTGAGCTACATCTCCAAACAGAATAGAACTAATCACAAAGATCATCAAAACTGTTTGTTAGCATGCTTTCTCTCCCAAGAAGAACCCAAGAATATATCACGAGCCTTACAAGATGAAAGCTGGGTTGAAGCAATGCAAGAGGAATTGCTATAGTTTAAATTACAGAAGGTTTGGATACTTGTTGATTTGATATCTGGGAAAAAGGCAATTGGCACAAAGTGGGTCTTCAAGAATAAAAAGGATGAGAGAAGTATTATTGTGAAAAACAAAGCCACGCTTGTAGCACAAGGGTTTAGACATGAGGAAAGAATAGATTATGATGAGGTTTTTGCACCTGTTGCAAGGATAGAGGCAATCAGGTTATTTTTAGCCTTTGCATCATACATGGGATTTACTATCTACCAAATGGATGTTAAAAGTGCATTTCTCTATGGCACTATTTGAAGAGAGGTTATGTCCAATCAACTCCTGCTTTGTTGATTTCCTGCACATCCAAACAAAGTCTATAAGGTGATTAAAGCTCTTTATGGTCTTTATCAAGCCCCTAGAGCTTGGTATGAGGCACTTTCTTCTTTTCTGATGGAAATTGGTTTCAGGAGAGGTACCATAGACAAAACATTATTTATCAAGAAAAAAAAGAGTGACATTATGTTATCCAAGGTAAAGTGTGATTGACATTATTTTTGGTTCTACAAAGAAGTCTATGTGTACAGAGTTTGAAGACTGTATGCACAAAAGATTCTAAATGAGCTCCATGGGTGAACTCACTTTCTTTTTGGGACTTCAAGTGAAGCAACAACCTGATGGAATCTTTATTAGTCAGGATAAGTATGTAGCTGACATCCTTAAGAAGTTTGATTTTTGGTCCATCAGAACAGCTACTACTCCTATTGAGTCTAATAAGCCACTGGTCAAGGATGAAGATGGTGAAGATGTAGATGTACATGTCTACAGATCTATGATTGGTTCCCTGATGTATTTGACTGCATCAAGGCCAGACATCATGTTTGCTGTGTGTGCCTGTGCTAGATTTCAAGTCACTCCAAAAGCCTCACACTTAAATGCAGTAAAAAGGATTTTTAGGTACCTCAAACATCAACCCAAATTAGGTTTATGGTATCCTAGGGATTCACCTTTTGAACTAGAAGCTTTCTCAGACAGTGACTATGGAGGAGCCAGCCTTGACAGAAAATCAACAACAGGTGGCTGTCAATTTCTTGGTAGAAGATTGATATCTTGGCAATGCAAGAAGCAGACTATTGTGGCAAATTCTACTACTGAGGCAGAATATGTTGCAGTTGCTCACTGTTGTAGGCAAGTACTATGGATACAAAATCAGATGATGGATTATGGTTTTAATTTCATGAACACCAAAATCCATATTGATAATAAGAGCACTATAAGTGTTATTAAGAATCCTGTTGCTCATTCTAGGACCAAGCATATCGAGATTCGATTTCATTTTATCAGAGATTGCTATGAGAAAAGACTGATAGAAGTTATCAAGATTCACACAGATTCTAATGTTGCAGACCTTCTCACCAAAGGATTTGATGTCACAAGATTTAAACGTTTTTGGTGTTAGCATGGGATGTTAAATCGATAGCTATAATATTGAGGGAGGTTATATGTACACTAGAGGGTAAATATGATGAATACTTGGTTAATACTGGTGAGCTTAGTTGATACTGTGAGTTACAACTTTGTACTGCTAGTACAAAATTAATATTGCTAGGTTCAGTTAGTACTGATGTATACATATCGATTGGTGTGACTATTAGACGTTTTCTCTGAAGGGAGGACTATGATGGTATCATGTTCCTTCAGTGTTGGTTGTGAACAACACAACAAATGGTCATCAGTTCACCATGTCTAACAGACTTCAAGAACTGGCTAGTCCAAAGCAAATGATTTTGGTAAAGACTTCTCAAATCCATTGATGGTTGATAGTTTACCAAAAACTCTATGGTTATCAATGCACCATGTTATTGCAATGAAGCATTGGCTGGTCCAAAGCAAATGGCCTTGGTAAAGACTTCCACGACTGTTTATGGCTGGTAGTTTGCCAAAAACTATAAAATAGTCCAATGACCCACCTCTCGCAAAGGTTTACACACTAGATGGGAGGAACAGTTTGGAACTGTATGAATTATGGCAAAACTATATCCAAATTGTCTATTTTGTGAGTAAAAAGATTAGAGATTTGTTGAGTTTCAAAACAGAAAGAGAGTTGTGTGTGAAAAAACATAAATGAGTGTTTGGTGAGAAAAGAATTAAGAGATATTTTGTGAGTTTAAAAACAGAAAGAGAATATATGAGAGTCTACATTGGTGCAGAAATCTTTGATGGATCAAGTTGGAGTTAATACTGCTTGGTACCACCTTAGTACTGTCATTGTAAGTTAATACGCCAGGCAAGTATTACTACTGATGGATGAAGTTTAGACTTTAGATCTCAAATTAGTACGCTAACCAAACTTCGTACATGCTAAGTGAACCGTTAGTACTGTTTTGATCCTAACAAGATTTTACTCAATTAAAGAGCGTGAGATAAATTCTGCAACATCTATACATATATGGTTTTGACTAATTGGAGGACTTCCTTGATTTATCTATATCATTAAACGATTTCTTTCAAGATAAGTACAACTCTTTTACAGTCGGTGAAAACATACTCTTTTAAACCTCACTCATAATTCAATTCACTCTACCAGAACCTTACACTTTATCACACGAACTAATCCCACCTCATTCATCAACTTTTCATTCATCAAATGGCATAGTTGGAATTTTGCGACAAGCATAATATGGTCGCATATTTGGTTAAATCTTAAAGTAGTGAGGGCTTTGATGAAATCATAGATTTTCTTACTTCAAGCCATATATGCTATGCTCTCACTGAAAATCCCATCATTTTTGTGTCCCTTATTGAACAATTTTGGGAAACTGTTGTTTTGAGCACTACTGAGGAAGGACTTCAAGCTATTTCTGCAACTATTGATGGACATGAAAAGCTCATAACTGAAGATTCTTTGAGAAGACATTTGAAGTTAGATGATGCAGAAGGCATTTCTTCACTCTCCAATGAAGAAATATTTAAGCACTTAGCTAATATGGGGTATGTGACTAATTCTAAAAGCCTTACATTCTTTAAAGGTCATTTCTCACCCCAATGGAAGTTCTTTATTCACACAATTTTGCATTGTCTGAGCTCCAAGAAGACTGCATGGGATCAATTCAGTAGCAACATTGCTATAACACTCATCTATCTAGCTACAAGCAGGAAGTTTAACTTTTCTAAATTCATTTTTGAAGCTATGGTTAAGAATTTGGATAGCCCACACAAATTCTTATTGTATCCCAGGTTTATTCAACTCCTTCTTAACAAATAACAAAGGTTACTCTTACCGCATACTAGAACTTATCCCACTCCTATTCTTATAAGTAAACTGTTTAGTAATATGAGGAGAGCCTCTAAGGGGTATTCAGGGGTAGTGACACCATTGTTTGAGAATATGTTGGTACAAGCACAAGATGAAGAACAACAGCAATCACCCTCAAGGATCACATCTTCACCATCATTATCTCCACAACCCACTCCACCATCCCCTTCACCAGAACCAATTCAACCCACCTATGGGCAATGAGACTACTTCTTATGCCCCATGATTCACCTCATCCATGTGTTTTTTTTTACTCACATGGAAGTGCTGAGGGTAGTGTGCAACAACATGATTTGATGGTTTTGGTTACCAAATTGAATGACATGATTGATGGATTGGAGAAGGACTTGCTGCAGACAAAGAAGACTTATAGTACTGCTCTCACCAAGTTAGTACTTAGAGTAAAGAAACTAGAGTCCAAGCTGAAGTCTGGCAAGGCAAGGAGAAAGGCAAAGATTGTTCTTTTTGATGATGAAGAGATTGCAAAAGATTCATCTAAACAGGGGAGGAAGATTTCTCAAATTAATGAAGATCCAACGGTTTCACTAGTACAAGATGAAGGTATTTATTGGATTCCACAGGAAGAGGAAGTTCATGAGAAGCCCAGTGATGAAACTGAAGTACTTGTACAAGAAGAGACTCCCACTGAAATCATTGAAGAACATGGAAGTGGTGAGAAAGGTGAGATGGAGATTAGTACTGCTAACATACAAGTTAGTACTGCTAGTCCTCCAAAGGTTAGTACTGCTGTACCTCATGTGTATACAAGAAGGAGTGCCAAGGATAAAGGAAAGGCCATAATGGAAGAACCTGCTACTCCAAAGAAGGTTAAGAAAAGAACTCAAGTGCAGTTGAGTATGGATGAGGAGTTAGCTAGGAAGATGGAAGAAGAAGAAAGAATCAGATTTAATGCAGAACAGGAAGCAAGAGCTTTGCAAGAAGAAGAAGAAGAAAGACTAAATCTGGAAGCAGCTAGGGAATTGCAAAGACAACTTGATCAAAGACAAGAGGTTCCAACTCAACCTACTCAATCTCAGGGAATTGACTGGAATGATCCAAGTGTACTAAGATATCATGCTTTGAAGAATAAACCTGTGTCAATAGCTCAAGCAAGAAGGAATATGATAACATACTTGAAGAATCAAGGAGGTTACAAGGAGAGCTACTTCAAGAGAATGAGCTATAATGACATCAGACCAATTTTTGAAAGGGTATGGGATCATGTCAATACTTTTATTCCTATAGGGTCTGAAGTTGAAAAAGATTCTTCTAAACCAAGTGAAAGAGAAACTTCAAAAACAGTAGAAGAAGAGAAGGTTGAAGAAGAAGATGTGAATCCTGAGCCAGTGTTGATTGAAAAGAAAGCTGTTGGAATTAGAAGAAAAACACTTGCAAGAAGAAGAGCAAGTGACAAACAAGGTCAAGACAGCTCAAAGAGACAGAAGAAAGAGAAAGAAACAGCTGATTATGAGGAAGAAAAAGATGAATTAAGAATGTGGTTGACAGTAGTTCCAGATGAGGAAGAATTTGTAGATCCTGAAATCTTGCATACTAAGTTTCCTATAGTTGATTGGGAATCTCAAAGTTTATACAGTATGCATGTTTACAAGATTATAAGGGCTGATGGGAATACTAGTTATCATAAAACCTTTGAGAGTATGCTGAAAAGTTTTGATAGACATGACTTAGAGGTTTTACACAGGTTGGTAATGGAAAGATTTCAAGATAACACTCCAGAAGGATACAATTTGATGTTATGGGGTGATCTGAAGATACTAGTAGATCCTGAGCAAGATGATGACATCTGGAAGAATCAAAACCAGTGGAAAATAATCAGTTGGAAGCTGTATGAAACTTGTGGAGTGCACACACTGATGGTTGATGGTACTTTGATGACTATTCATATGTTTGTAGAGAAAAAGTATCCACTCACCAAAGAAACACTTCAGAAGATGCTTAACTGGAAATTAGAAGCTGAAGCAGAAAGTTCTATGGCATTTGAGTTGCTAAAGTTTATCAAGACTCAGATTGAAGAACAATAAAAGTGTGTTTGAAAGAATCCTCAGCAAAAGAAGAATTGAAGATCTAATCCAGAAGAAACTTGAGATTTGAGAGTAAATCACAAGTTTAGGGGAGGATTGTTGGGATTCTGAAGCTTCTACAAGTTAATACTGCTGGCTCAAGATTAATACTGCTAGTGAAGACTTAATGCTGTTAATGAAGATTGAAGAAATAAGTCTAAGTCTTTAGTACTGCTAGCTTTGTAGTTAGTACTGCCAGTACAATGTTAGTACTGCCAGTAATAGTTAGTATTGTTAGTTAGTATTAGTACTGCTAGTATATTGTATTAGTACTGCTTATGAGATATGCATGAGATAAATTAGGAATAGATATGCATTATCTCTTAACGCATTTTGTAAAGCCCATTAGGGTTTCCTTAGTCTATAAAAGGAATCCTGGGAATAGTTAGTAGATATAGTTCTACACAGATCAATAGAGATCGATTATCAATCATAGTTTTTGTAATCTGTAACCTAGGCAGATTCAAGTTATAATATAAAGTTCTTTTGTGATTCTTAATATTGTTCTTCTTAGCATTATTGATTAGTTTCCACATAATCAATAGTGTTCAAATTAGTGTTTCATTATTGTTGCTTTAGAATTATCTATAGGAACAAACCCTTTAGAGGCTAAAGGTTAAGATCTATTCAAAAAATGATCCAACAGCTTTTATTGATTTTCTTGAGCCTAAAACTAACTATAGAGAGTCTACTTTCCAACCCAAGTGGTTTCATGAATTAAAAGTGAGTGGAAGTCAGTCAAATCGTTTCTACAAGGTTCATTGTCAAAACTATATTTTTGGGACAAAATTTGGGTTATGTTTGTGAGGTCAAAAACCCTATCAATATTTTTTTAAAGGATGAAATTCACATACAGGGCCGGATTTGAGCATGTGCAGGGTGCTTGACCGCATAGGGCCTTCATTTTCTAGAGGGCCCCAAAATATTTTAAACGTTGAGGTTGTTATAATTCAGTTTAGGCTTAAAATTGATTATGGATTGTCCAATAGTACTAAACAATGTGATTCATATATAATGTCATGTAATATTGATATGTTAAAAGTTATTTGAAAGAACAGCTGAAACAGAGGTTTTAAACAAGGAAGAAGATGATAGTACGAATAAGATGATGAATTTGTGCCATGTCCATGTTGCACCCCTAAAGGTTTTAGTTTTTACATTTTTGTCAAAGGTAGTGAGTTATATTTCCTACCACGTACATAAGAGTCTTTTAATTGGCCATTTTAGCCCTTG
Organism: Tanacetum coccineum; assembly: GCA_026074375.1. NCBI lineage: Eukaryota > Viridiplantae > Streptophyta > Magnoliopsida > Asterales > Asteraceae > Tanacetum > Tanacetum coccineum. The sequence continues at coordinate 29,282 of BQNB010070549.1, forward strand.
TTTGAAAACTTAATTACAAATCATACACTATTACACATTCTATATACCAGGAATTTACATATATGATTTAAAAACCAGATTCGATCCAATGATACAGTTGTGGTCTGAACTGAGTCTTATTATTTCTTTATAACTTATTGAACATATTGCAAATTTGCAATATTTGAAAACTACACATTAAAGACTTTATGTTCATGAGCCTTACTTTGTGACTATAGCACGGTGACATCAAAATCTAGCATATGGCTTGTCAAATGTTTACTTTGTTTTAATGGCACAGGGCCCTCAAAATCAACGGGACGGCCCTGTTCACACAGTAGCATGTTCATGATGTCTAGGAACCCCCTGAATTTTTGTAGATTTTTCCCAAGTGTTTAAATGGGTCCGATCAAGTCAAACTTTTAAGAGGTCTGATCAGGTCATTTTATGGGCACACTGTGAAGTTGAATTTTTATAAAATAGTTAGACTCATTATTATTTTTTCTAAAAAAATCACAGTGGTTCATAACCTACTGGGAAGGTTGGGAATGCTATAGGAAGTACCAATTTGGTGATTTAGTATTTTATCTGTGGTCATGAAGTGACTACAAAATTCTGCTCAAAAGCTGAAAATCAGATTAAAAGGATTAAGAGTATTTAGGTTATAAATAAGGTTAAGAAGTGTTGTAAAAATCTTTTTCAAGATGGTATAGACTTAGTAGTCCATCAATTGATTATTACATCGACTTGGGCATTTAGCCTAATTGAGTGTAACATATGTTTTATTTGTGTTTTGTTGATTTGCAAGGATTTGTGAAGTAGCTGTGCATCAGGTGAGTTTTATAGTCCCTTTTTACATTGTTTTTAAATTGGGATGGAAATGAGGCAAATGGTTTTGAAATATTTTAATTGCTGTGATTATGTGTTTTAATTGAGTGTGGAGATTGTATGACTATTATATGACCTTGTGTTACATGTTGGTTGTGAATTACTTGCATGTACTGTGTTTGGCATGTCAAGGATTATGATTTACTTGCATGTACTGTGTTTGGCATGTCAAGGATTGTGATTTACTTGCATGTGCTGTGTTTGGCATGTCAAGTGTTGTTGATTTGGATCGGATGAGTACGCTTACTTAGTGTTTGATTGGATAGGAGGGGTACTCCTAGCTAGTATATGATTTTGTTGATTTGATATGATGATTGGATTGCATATTAGCATAAGTTCATGATAGTTCATATTTGTCCTACATTGCTTTTATTAATCACAGTAATTGATTGAAAGTTTGAATTGTGTGTCTAAACCTATGAATCTCACCAACATATTTTTTGACGTTTTAAGCATCATTTTTAGGTGAGCATAGTGAGGCTAAGGAGGTTAATTTGCGTGGCTAGAAAGACTTTAGGAAGCTTGCATTATGGAGCCTTCTTTTCTAGAGACTTCATTTTATGTTTTCCATGCTTTGGTTATTTGAATGATCGTATTGTTACATTTGGATTTATTTTATGTCTATGTATTATGTGTGTGAATACCTCAATACAAGACTCCCTCTTTTGTTAGGTGTCGTCATAACACTTTGGATTATATTTAGTTGCATTCTAGTTATTCTCTATTTTTGACATCAATGTGTTGTTATAATGCCTATCATGTTACGCCTCGTGTTTCCACCTTGGCGGGGTGTGATACAAATCACTCAACTAATCTATGTGGTAACATGTAACTAATTCGCTCAATTGCTCGGTCGTGATGAGTATTCTATCATAAAGGGTAAATCCTAAAAAAATTCAAATAAATTGAAATACCCTCATTTAAGAAAGACTTTTAATCCCTTTCAGGGAGTACTAACAAGAACAGGTTTGATTACTCCTGTTAAGCAAAATGAGAAAAGAGTAGTTCACACAGTTAGTACTGCTAGGCCTATTAGTACTGCTAGGCCTTTTAGTACTGCTAGACCATTTGCCCAAAAATAGCACAAACTAGTGGTGCTATTAGACCAATTTACCCAAGAATGGACAATGTAAGACCAAGAGGCTCATATTCACCTATCAAGAGGTCTTACTATACAAAATAAGCATTTTAGACCCTAAAACTTAAAACAAGATGTTAAACCTTTTGGGGTTCAAAATATGATACTGCTGGGACAAGAGCAGTAGTTCTTACTGGTTAAGGGTAAGATGGCTAGCTGACCTCAAAAAGTAAGGTGGGTTTGGAGGCCTAAGAGAATTTACTTGGATATTGTGTCCAAAGACAAATGGTCTTTTCATGCTCAAGAAGGTTGAGTATGTTGACCCAAAAGGGATTTCCAAGTGTGTAATGGCTTGGGTCCCTAAGAGATACGAATTCTCTTACCTTTTGTGTATGGCAATCCAGAGATCTTGTTACAGGATCATGCAGTGGTGGATAGTGGTTCGCTCTAGCCATTTGTATGCCGACTGGTATTGTAGTGATATTTCAAAATGTTGGTTCCTAAATTTGGGTAAAACACGGTTTAGTAAGATAAAAACAAGTTTTACACAAGACTTATTTGACGACTGATAACACCACTTATACTTTTCAATGTTTATAATTCTTATTAGAAATGATTCAAAGAATTATAAAGCGGAACACTATTATGATTGAATGACGAATGAAACTATCATTTTAAGTGAATCAAAGCTTGCTAGCTTATGATTCTAGGAGAGGATGACTACTTTGTATTATTTTTGTTTTTAGAATCTCCACATGTCTATTACAAACATTTTTTTATGTAGGTGGGGATACGAGAGTGACATGTTGTAACACTCCAGCCGAGAATGGGTCTGTCGGAACCCAAAATCACATTCACTTCACCATTGATACAAGAAAAATAGATGAGGAAAAATGATAAGAATTGTAGAGAGAGGTTGGAGAGAATTTTAGAGAGAGAAAAACAAGAGTTGGTTAATTCATACAAGTGAAAAATATCAAATGAGAATCAACACCCTCTCCATCCTTGGAGAGGGGTATTTATAGTTAAAACCAAGAGGCTTTCATGCCTTGGTGTTTCTACGGGCCGGGTTTGGGATTACTTGGGCTTTCGCCCGATACACGTGACCGATTAGATTACACAAAGAGCCCGTTTACCCGTCTAGCCTATTACAACGTATAATTAATTAATGACCGAGACCTAATATAATTAATGAACGAACTTCCTTGTTCGACTCAATATTTTGTGGCTAACAATCTCCCCCGAAGTGAGTTCATTGTGACACTCCTTCGTGAGATCAATGAGATTGCTTTTGTCGTTGAGCTCTTGTGATCTTTGTCTCTGTCTACGTTGTAGGCTTGTTCCTTCATGCTTTGTGATCTTTGATCTTTAGCCTTTGTCATTGTCTTTTGACTTTGTCTTTTTCGTCCGAGATCTTTAAATCTTTATCCTTCCGTCTTGATCGTCTTTGCCACCTTGCGATCTTGTGTCTTGACCAACATGCTCATACTTTGCATCATCTTGAAAGCTTGCTAACAATCTCCCTTGATAGACTTGATATCTTTGAAGGAAGATCTTGTATATCAGAGTTTGTGCGGAAGTCTTTGTCTTTAATTCTTGAGCTTTCATGATTCTTGAATCTTGATGCTTATAGAATGTCTTTGTAGATTGAGCATGAGCATGTGGTAATGAATCCGACTTCAGCTGGAATGAGGCATCACCATCTCCATCTTTATGTATCCTGAAATAAAACAGTTAGCAATAAAGCGGGTGGACAAATATGGCTTTGTCATTCGTCCGGATTCAAAGAATCTCCTTGACAGGGTTTCTAGCTCAAAGCGTAGGGTCTTCTAACACAGATGTATTAGATTTACCATGCTTGC
>BQNB010070550.1:0-33087 GCA_026074375.1 Tanacetum coccineum
ATTAAGACTAGGATTAATAACACTAGGTGCCTTCCCCTTCTTCTAAAAGAGACAGGGGAAGACAAAATTTGGGAAAAGATAAGGAATCCTTTAAGCTCAAATCACATCGAACGTGGTTATTCTATTTGTTGTGACAACATAATTGACATGATCAATTCAATCAAGGATTATAGAGAGGAAAATAGGGTCGTGTTCATATCAATCAATGATGTAATAAAACTCATGCTAGCTGTTGCTACCAACATGAGCTGCGTTGTTGAGAACGACATAGGCAATGAAGGATCTAAGGATAACTTTAAAGAAAAAGATGCTTAAGGTGTATTCAATATGGTTGTATCTTTAAATGTTGAACTTCTGTGCTACTTATGTGTGACTCAATAATATGTTTTATATTTATGTGTTTACTACCTCAACTATGCTCAACAAAGGTGATGGGAGCCATGAATGTACTAATCCATGCTAACAAGTTTCCAAATGGTAAGCTAACATATGTTGGACTTGAACATGTGTATATGTCTGTTGCTTGTGGTGTTTTGTGTTTGTTTGTTGCTAGTTGTAGCCAAGAACACCTCGAAGGTAATGTTATTGACCTATGGATCCCCGCCTTCGAACAAGGGGGAGCAACGATTTAGGGGGAGCACGTGTAAAGATATCTACTTACTACCTCTATAAAGATATCTACCTTCGTATGAAAGACCAAGATCCCGACCTTTTGATTTGACAAAAGGGGGAGAAGGAAAGCAAAGAGCTAAAGCTTACGGGGGAGAAGATAAGCTACTTAAGCTTGGTGAAGACAAAGTTCAGGCTTCACCAAAATTACAAGTCCAAGATCAAGACGCAAGCTACATCAACGGCGTTCTTCAGCTTTGCTATGTTTGTAATTTTATTTGCTTTTGAAATTTTATTTGTCATCATCAAAAAGGTGGAGATTGTTGGGTAAACATTAACTAAGATCTTCTTTATGTTTTTACGATGACAAATAAACGTTCGCAACACTTAAAATAACAAACGATAGCCAAAATCCGTAAAACAGATACAAGAGGTCTGGCGCGCTGGTCACGCGTCAGCACGTGGCCAGCGCACCACTCATGGCATCTGTTTTTACAGATTTTTCAAAGTCGGCTTTCCTCTTACACGACACATGTGAAAACTTTAATAAAGGTATGTACATGATACTTGAGCATTTGGGAACACTCCAAATGAGGTTTAGACTTAGAAACAAATCCTCCCATTTTTCAAGAAAATGCCAACTTAATTCTTTTATCAAACGCTTCTAGCCAAGGCCGAAACTTTTTTTTGATCTTAGTATGAATATACTTTCAACATACCATCAAATGAAAGTATTCATTTGACCTTAATCCGGATTTATGTTGTTCCTAATCACGTAACAGGTTTTACTCCCTTATTGTTCAAACTAAGTCAAATATCACTTTGCGTAAATGCATCCTTTCCTGTTATGGGATATGCTTTACTTAAGATGCAAAGCACTTAGCTTGTTTGCATCAAGGTGATTAGTGATCAAATCCATTGTTGATAATCATGGATTAAAGTCTAAATGACTAATTAAGTTTATAGTAATTGAATGTTAATCTTACTTTGATCCTTCTTATATTTTTTATATAAATATTTTACAAACTCCCACACCCCTACATGTATTCCTCACATATCACCTAAACCTAACTTCTCACCTAAACATTTCCTAATCATTTGTTAATCCCTTTTTCGAACAAATGATTATTCTCACCTCTCCACACGATCTATATATTCCTTTCCATTTCCTAAATACATTCCCTAATCACTATTATCTAACTCTTTTCTCTCCTAATGGAAATATGATTAAACCCATATAATCAATCCTTCGATTATTTCTATCTTCATCATCTTTATCACCTTTCCTCACAACTATAAAGCGTAAATCTTCCTCACTTAAACCTTCCCTAAAACATACCCACATAGGACAACTCACATTCCCTTACACAAAGTTCCTTGTACTTGTTGTACTTCTTGTCCCCCAACATTCCAACATAGTCTCCCTCCCATCACATCTCAACATTCTCTACCACACAATCCTTATTCATTCTCTTCTTCATCTCAACACACACACACACATCCATTTGAATTCGAAATACACACGCACACACTTAAAGCTTTCTTTATACGCTTCTCCTCACACATTCCATAGTTTAAATTTAAATCACACACACATACACACACACACATTTACCCCAAGCTTCTCCTACACACATTGCCACCTCACCACCTCACCACCTCTTCTCAACATTCAAATTTGAATTTGATACTTAGGCTCCTTTCTATCACATCACCATCACATCCTATCCAACTCATTACAACTCATATCCTACTCACTCCAACTCATATCCAACTCTACCTATCTTTATCCTTAACATTCAAATTCAAAATTTGAATTTGAATCCTAAGGCTCCTAAACATCCTATCATGACAACTAATGTCAATTCACATTCTTCACATCTTTATCCCACATGTGTTATATATGAATTTGAAATTTAAATTATCCCTCCTAACATCCACACTTCTTCTCCAAGTCAAGGAATATTCCTTTGGTATATTATTTCTATCCTAAATATGCCAACTCATCCACTTAACCATGGTTAGTTTCCAACTAAACCAAATACATATGAGGAATACCCAAACATACCCTTTGTCCAACGGTTGTTTTTTATCTCCTTGAAGTTAGACAAACGTCCTCAAATCTCTTTTAATTACTTCATAAACATTTTTATCAAATGACTATTTGAGTTGGTTGACCTTAAGTATAAGAATAATGGAAAAGGTCAAAGCGTGAAGTACAATTAGGGGTTTTGCAAGAACGGGTATTTAAAACTCCAAAAACCTAAAAAATGGATTCGGGCATCTGACACGCTGGTCACGCGCTGACACATGGCCAGTGCGCAAGTCTCGAATTGCATTTTACCACTTTTTAGTTTTTGGCCTATAAATATCTCTCTTGGCTCTTGTATTTCTCACCTCTTACCTTTTTTTTTCTCTTATTTTCTCTTCTATCCTCTCAGTCTAATACCTCTTGTGTTCTTAATCTTCTCATCTATCATTCTATTGAAGAACACATCTTCACAAGAGACACATACAAGTACTTAATCCACACTTGTGTGTTATTAGTCGAAGATTTTCTTTCTCGTACCATTTCTTTTAGAATCGAGTCACTTAATTAGGTTAGGGCTTGATATGAACAAACAAATTTAAATCAATTTGGTTGTAAGGGAAGTCTTGTATCTTAGAAATCAAGCCTAGATCATTAGGTGATCTAGTTGGAGTTTTGGTATACTTCAAAGGGGAAGTTCTTAGTGGTCCTAGTTGATTTTAGTGATCCTAGAAGAAAGTCAAATCACGGGTTCTTAGTGGTGGATTCCATGGGCAGAATACCGTAAGGAGTAGCTCTTCTTAGTGAGCGCCAATCTTAGTGCATATTGGTAGAGCGAAGTTGTAATACGGTTTATAGTCCACCATAAGGATTATACTAGAGTAATAGTATTGTGTCGTGGATTCGCAACTGGACATACGGATGATAAACCCTCCATCCCGAACCGGTATATATCGTGGTCTCTCTCTCTCTCTCTTAGCTCTTCTTATTGAGCGCCAATCTTAGTGCATATTGGTAGAGCGAAGTTGTAATACGGTTTATAGTCCACCATAAGGATTATACTAGAGTAATAGTATTGTGTCGTGGATTCGCAAATCAACACACACACCTACGGTTTCTCTAAGCTATGAAGTTTTATAAACTTCGAAGAAGTCAAGAAGACTGTATTCACCCTTATAGTTCTACACATTGGATGAAAGTGTAATGGAAGACGGGGATTTAATCTTTTAATCTTTGGAAAAGAATGGATATATAACTGAATCTCACCTTTAGTTAATAATAACATTAACCAATGGCGAGTTGTTTCGTATATAAATAGAAGGTCACCCACACCCACACGATGTTGATTCTATATAGATATAAGAAATAAGGAATATAGTTTATGGGAAAGTTAAGGGCCAATTGTGTATTCTGCCCACCATTATATAAAGTGGCGGTATTTGTTTTCTCTTAGTAGTTTTGTACACTACTTTCACAAGGTCGATAATACAAATATTATTGAGGATAAGTTTCTCTGTTTTTCTCTATCTACACACGGTACTCACACATACCACACACACTAAGCACGAAATCACTATGTATATGATCAACAATTGGTATCAGAGCACATTACTAGTTAGTGATTACATATATCATCTTCACTGGCTAAATATTTCACCACATTCATATCTTCAAAATCACACAATATGCAAAGTCGTCAAAATTTATTAAATGAATTAATAGGGAAATAATTAGTGAGTAATTATGATTAGATCGTAGGTGTTGAGATTGATTCATAATTAATGATTTAAGTGTTTTGAGTTTTGGAAGCAAAATATTGAAAGTAAGTGGGTTTTGTTATTTGATTGATAATTTGTGGTAAAAAAACTTAAGTGTGTTAAGACTTGATAATTAGTTTAACTGAATGACATTTGAACGGTTAATAAGGGAGGTGGTAATTGGTTGAACAAGGGTGTTTTTCGAAGATGGTTGGCGATATGAAGTTTGTTCGTTGATTGAGTTTTTTTCGCGGATTGAAGTCAAATCGCGTGTTGTGTTTGTTCGTTGAATACATGATTTGGCGAACCAAGGATATTAACTATTTTTGTTCATCAGTATATTTTTTTCGCTATTTGAAGTTTAGTTTGTTCTTTACTTCTTTGCTTGATTTTACTGAACTTAATAGTTCGTTGATTCCGATACATAGCTAACTAAAAAGTGCAAGATAATTGGTAAATCTTATTCACTCCTCGACATTGGGTTAGCGAATAAATATCATTCGTTGAAACATTAGTTCACCGGCTCTAATCGTTTGCTAATTTCTGGTTTGGCGAACTAAGTTGTTTGTGGGTTTGGTAGTTCGCCAATTTGAATGATTGTCATGTTTGTTCGCTGCTCATGAGGTGCAAAATCGTATGGTTTTTAGGAGTCATTTAGCCCTTAATTTAATGCACATTGAATCCTTTATCGCCCTAAATCCTTTATTTTTTAGTCTTAGGTGTTTGGGAATGCATTTGCTGGAAAGATGCAAGTTTTGGGCTCAACTGGACAAATAATAAATGAAAAAGACAAAATTTCAAGATTGTAACCGGCATCTCTGACGTGGTCACCAAAAATGTTTAGAAAATGAAAAGACGTGTATCATTGTGACGACTCGGTATGTGGAGACGGTCTACGTGACGCCGTCACAACCCGCGAACAAATAAAAGTATCTAACATGAATAACAAATAAACCATAGTTTTGACTTGTGGCTCATATTCAATTGTATGAGTCTCATCTAATATTGTATATTGTCCCATGTATGAGTATAAAGATGAATTTTTAAAATGAATGTGCCAGATAAGGCCATAAACTCAGTTTTTAATCTGTATGTCAATGATTGCAAATTAATAAATAAATGCGTACACTACTGCATTATCCCATTAACCCGAAATCAGAACAAATTTGCATATACATACACGTGAGCGATTCATTAGGACGTGTATTTAGTAGACAACAGCACATGCAAACTTCAATTAGCTACCTATGCAATTATATAGCTAATCGTATTTGCTTCTTCTTTAGCAACCTCCACTAAAGAATCCTGCAAACAGACAACAACAGAAGCAAAATGGAAATGTCAGATCTTTGAACGGCTAGTAGAGGATGGAAAATCGACCAAATTCTTATGCACAGACAGACAGACTTGGGTTGTGATTTATCTTACACGGATACAAATGGGCCAAATTAAGATATTAGCTAATAGGGAAACCTGTCAAGTGGGTTGCATGTAAGCCAAAAATCTTTTTCTGCTGCATAGAACCTCCTAAATCCTTTATTCAAAGACTTAAATTATTGATGTAAGAATGATGTATTGTTGCCCAGCCCAGCCCGCTCATCTTGCCACCCATGTCGACTAGTTTAAGATTAAGGCATGTGTTATGGACTTCTTACCTGTGCATCTATTAGATGATGAACTATCTTTTTGCTTGATTCCTAGAGTTCACCAGCTATTAAGATCTCGTCCAGTATATAATAAGCCTGGAACACATAATCAATAAGTAGCAACAAGTTAAAAAATCTGTTAAAAATGACAGGACTACATAGAATATATAAGAAATTACTATAACAAATAATTGTCGACTGAATCAGAAGTATCAAGATTTCATGGTTCAAAACTAAAGCTCCTTAAGCAATACTTTTCTTTCAACTACATGTCGAAATCAATTACCCAACTGATCCTACTCTGAAAGTGAAAATTTTAAGCATACACCTTCTTAAATCCAAAGATTTAAGATTATTCTAAGAATGTTTCTATTAAAAAGAACATAAAACCATGAAAGGTATTTGACGTACAACCCAACCTGACCCCCCTCCATTTTGACCCCTACTAAAGAATGACATGTTTCAACCCAGTTATCTATCGGGCCTGCCCTAACTGCACATCTTGCCATCTCTCTTAATTAGAAATGTACTAAAAATATTACAATGAAAAAGACCTGACCAACCTTTTTCTTATAGCAGATCCAATTACTAGAAGCAAGAAGGATTCAACTAAATTGGTGTAAGAAGGTGGACAATCTTAAAATAGCACACATACAATTTAAAAAGTTTTAGTGTACTTGGTTTAGATTGAATAATTCAGCAGCTGGTTGGAAAGTCAGAGCTGTTGGGCCAGATTAGAAACTGGTGAAAGCTTGATTGTTTTAAGCATTTTTTATGCAACATGTAACGAGTTTCCATGTGTTGAGTCTATCGATGTATTAAGGAGTATTGGGAGTGAGATTAATGAGAGCAAACTTGGGTACACTTAACTATAGTATTGTCAACTGTTCAAATATTTATTGACAGTGATTCATGTAAGAACAATAGAAGCAGTTATTCAGGGCTCTAAGGTTGTTATGTTATGTAGGTTCTAACGGATTGAAAGAAAAGAAATATACGAAGCTGTGGAATGTAATTCTTATTCTCCTCCGGGATGGAAAATGTAGAAAAGAACATCTCCATAATAAAACACAATCTAAAAAGAAAGGCGGACCAGCCACACAAGCTTCACAGAACCCCTTGTTTAAAATGTGACCAGACCAATGATCCTCATTTGATTTCGTATTATGTAATGTATGTTTAGCATTATATTGTCTTAAAACTCCCCAATTTTAATTTAACATGTAAATTTGGAAATATAATATTTTGGTACAGGTTAGGTTGACCAGAGAAAAACTTTTCGTCTGAAATATTTTCTTCTCACATAATATAATCATAAAGCTATAGTTTTTCAAAATCATTGAGGCTTTTTTGTGCATTAGAAGTAACATTGGGCAACCATCGAACCCTCTTGAAAACCAATTCGCCCATTTCCATTTAAGCTATCTTTACTCTTTCTGGTTTACAGATTTAATCCATTAGAAATAAATCATAACTTGTATTGACCCATCCATAAGCAAATGGATTAAAATTGCCAAATCTACTTATAAGATAAACTTAACGAGAAGTAGGTACTGAGCTTAGGTAAAAAATATACCTTATGAAATTGGAAGATCAAGTCTAGCCCACAGACCTAGTAATAGATGTAAGAAAACATGATCAACTTCTGGATATAAACAAGAAAAAGTAATTATTATACTCCCGCGTCTATTGTTCAAACGGCTTACACTTCCAAAGTAACGATCAAGAGTCTCAACAAAATATTGAATAATTTCAAGGATCTCCAACACGTTGTCTTCCTTATTAACACACATACAAAAGTAGAGGCTGGCATATCTGAGAAAGTGGAAGGTAACTAGTTAGAAAAGGTCACCATGAAAGTTTATAGGGAGGATGATAGTTTGGAATTTGGAGGATGCTTAAGATATATCAAAAGGAATAGACAGTTAAGAAAATACCTCTTATAAACAACTTTAAGTCCCCTCCACTCAACAAAGTTGCAAAGCTTGTGGCCTCTTGTTAAAATCGTCCCACTAAGCTCTCGTATTACCTTTACATATGACAAATTTATCAATCATATCTTTTCTTTCTTTGTCACCTGAAAAGAATAATTATGATAAACAATAAACAGTTGAACATTAGACAAGACGATATTTTCTCACATATTTCAATTTTATAGATGTGATTGAACACAGGGACTAATTTTTTCAAGTATCGTTAACATGTGTTAACCTGTTACTAAATATATCATCAATCTCGATATAAAAATTTTAGAAGCATGTCTTGTAACAGAAGTTAAGAAGACTAGAATTTTTGTAAACACTAATGATATAATACAACCTCCCAATAAGAACATACCTTACTTCTTTCTTTCTGGGAATATGGTGAATACCATTTTGTCAACCTAACTTTTCCTTGCCGGCTTATCAAGAGAACAAAATGAATCTACAAAGAAGGAAAATATTAGCTGATTAGACATCATGTGCATGATAAAAACCAAAACCTATTCTTACTCATAAATTTTAGAAAGGAAAAGATGGTAAGCATAGTTGTTTTGTTATAACTTCATTGACTAACTCGACTAACTAACTTCTTTCTATTAGTAACACCATTATAGCAAGTCTGTTATGTGAGTATTCCAGTGGAAAACAATATGGAACAAGTATAAGTTAAGTTAGGATGTAGTTACTAGCTAGATCTGCCCATCATCACCTTTTAACATTATTACCGTTTCTCAGACTCAATATCTACTACAAAGACATTAAACATCAAACACCCATGACGTCGATGACGACAAAATTAGACGTGATAAACCGGTATAGACTCTAGCTTTAATGTGAATTTAAAGTTGCATATGCTTGAAAGCATCACTATTATCAACTTTAGAGGATCAATTGTTGTATAAGTTACGTGGGGTAGTATAAAGCATCAGACGTGAATTACTGAATGACAGAATCAACTAGTCTAGCTTAAAGTTACAAGCCTTAGTAAAAAAGATATTAATAACAACCTACAATTTTCCTCTATGTAATTATCCATCTATTAAATTAGATGCAATTTTCCTCAGTATAATTTCCATCTATTAAATTAGATGCAACCATTTTTATGGACAGATTTTTGCTTTATTCCATCCATAATGTAACGTAACTTACATTACAAAAGTAAACGAGCTCACGCAACTTACCAATGCCAATTTCATCAACGTTTATAGCAAGTAAACGTTATAATATGTCAAGCAATATGTTCTAAACTTCATTTTTACCATACGTCATTTATTTAACGTACCATTTAAAACGCTTATTATAAAACGGATTTATACGTTAAACGTTTATATCAAAACCCCAATTACGTATAAGATTTCCATATAAAACAAATGTACAAGCTTTCAAGGCATGTGTACAAGTGTACAATGCATGAAATTCGAATACTTTTTCCCTCCAAAATCAATGTACAACTCATTTGAACTAATCTTTCCCTCTATCTCAGCCCATAGCTCGTCCTAAACCTAAAGCCCTAACCCATCGGGTTATTGTTTCTAAACCAAACATGCCCATTTTGGATTTTTAAGCTCATAAGCTCTTTTTATAAGCTACAAGCTCGTAAAACTTACTTATTTTAGCTTATAGTAATAAGCTATAAGCTGCAAAACTAAGTTGGATTTGAAAAATACAAAGTATTTGGTTTTTTGACATAAAATGCAAAACGTTGCATGCAAAGGGGTATATATTGTAAATTTCTAAAACTTATAACTAGAGGGGCTGAAAATGTAAATATCCTAAAGTTAAACTCCAGGGGTTTATTTTGCCAAACTCTAAAGTTGAGGGTTAAATATTTTAGAATTATATATAAAAGGTTTAAATTGTAAAATAATATATATACCAAGGGTATATATTGTCATTTTGAATTCTTAAAGGTATAAAAATTTAATATTTTTATATTAATTATAAAAATATATTTAAACATTATAAGACTCAATTTTATTAAAAACCCGACACATTTATCGTTCACTCATCAATCGAAACATATAAAAACAATTATGTTATATATCTAACATAATTTATCATCCACTAGCTTTTGAAGAAACATAAAATGATAAAATCTTATCATTTAATCTATAACGTATCACGTTACTAGGGAATTTCATGTGAGGGGCTTCATTTGGGTAGACGTTTTGACGAGTTGCTGGATTTACGATTCAAAGTGTCCTAGCTCCTCAAACGTTTACTACATGCCCTCTGAATTATGATAGCCCGAACAGTGATATGATATTTTCACAAGTTAATAAACCAAAATCATTTACGTTAACCTTTATGAAATAAGTTTTGAAACAATCAAACTAAGACTTGACATATTACCCTAGGTTGCGTGACGAGGTTGTTTACTTCCATTGAATTAAATTTCAAATCAATCAACTACCTTATCAAGGTGAGTTCATAGTCTCACCTTTACAGGTTTTCTAAATCCCGTGGGGGGATACATGCTATAATAAACCCATGAAATACAAGTATTTTCTAACTGTATGCTATCCTGAATAAATTAATTGCCTAGAGTTTACCCTCTACTGAGCAATATCATTTATCATGAACCATTAATCACTGCAGACGTGAAACGCTAATATTATGGATAGATGCGATCGGGATTGACGAATCACCGTTTGTGTTTACCTTTACATGAGGTAATCTAACGCACTAACAAAAAAAAATATATTTTGAGAATATGAGTAACATTGGGAGTTACCTTCCAATAGGACATATTTTCCTCAATTAATGTCACTAAGTGAATTCCAATGTTAACGGTTGGTTCCATGAGCTTAGGGCATTAATAACTGGTTTCCATGATGATTGTAATTGTACATAATATACTACTTTGCAATGATTTGTATTCAACATTACGATTTAAAACCTATGAATTTCACTGCAACCTTTGTGTTTGACCCTTTCTTAGCATGTTTATCTCAGGAAATTGAGCAACCAATGACACATAGTACATTAGACTTTTGAAGACGTCCAAACCTGTTATCATTCAAACTCTATGTTTTCATATGTATTTTGGGACCTCCTTTTGTAAAATTCTAAAATAATATTAAATGATAACTAAATTTTCCAAAATGTCTCTTTTGAGTCGTTTTGTATGATTATGACTGTTAATTCATGAAGTAATACCCCAATTTAGCTTCCGCTGCTATATGTCAAATTATCGGGGTGTTATAGATTGGTATCAAGAGCCGCAGTTATAAAGAACAAGGTTAAAACCTAATCTATAACCATTTTTCATTCAAGAAAGTCCTCCGTGCCACTACATTTCCCGAATAGTATGTAAAGATACATAACTATTAATTATATATAAATAACTTATGTTATTTACCACTGGGTTGTTACAGAATTATGTCTACATCCACCCACCCTATTATCGTCCTATCTGATTCCTATATTGAGGATGCTTTTTCCTCTACAACTATTCCTGACTATATCCCGGCTTCACCAGACTATTCCCCAGCCTCATCGGGAAAAACTTCTTCTGATCCTTCAGAGGACTTATCTAAGGATCTTTTGTCCTCGCTAGCCATCTTACCTTTTCACGATTATCCATATATGAAGGTCATGCAAGCATATAATGCTACTAGTAATGAATTACATATTCTTCTGCCACAAGCTACTATTGCTCCACCAATTGTTTTGCCTCCATCTCCAGTGTTACCACTATCACTAATGTTTGATCCAGTGGCAATAATATAAATTGTTTTACCATGATAATTGGTATTCGTTGAATTTATACAATAACATTGACCATGTATTTCAACTAATACATTTCAAACCTATAATTTCACATCAACCTAAGTGTTGACCTTTTTTAGCAAATGTATAGTCTTCAGGTCTTTTTGGAGCAAACTATGGCATGGAGTGGCATTGGACTTGAGGACGTCCAAACTTGTTATCATTCAAACCCTATGTTTTCATATGTATTTTGGGACCTCCTTTTGTAAAAATCTAAAATAATATTGAATGATAACTAAATTTTCCCAAACGTCTATTTTGAGTCGTTTTCTATGATTATGATTGTTGATTCATGAAGTAATACCCCAATTTAGCTTCCGCTGCTATATGAATTATCGGGGTGTTATAGATTGGTATCAAGAGCCGAGGTTATAGAGAACAAGGTTAAAACCTAAACTATAACTACTTTTTCCATCCAAGAAAGTCCTCCGTGCCACTACATTTCCTGAATAGTATGTAAAGAGATTTGCGTAGCAAATGATACATAACTATTATATTAAATAAAAATAACTTATGTTATTTTCCACTGGGTTGTTACAGAGTTATGTCTACCCACCCTATTATTATCCTATCTAATTCCGATGTTGAAGATGCTTTTTCCTCTAAAAATACTCCTGACTATACCTCGGCTTCACCAGACTATTCCCCAGCCTCACCGGGAAACACTTCTTCTGATCCTTCAGAGGAGTTATCTAAGGATCTTTTGGCCTCGCTAGCCATCTCACCTTTCCACGATAATCCATATATGAAGGTCAAGCAAGCATATAATGCTACTAATAATGAATCACCTATTCCACCACCACGAGCTCCTATTGCTCCACCAACTATTTTGCCTCTATTTCCAGTGTTACCACCATCACTACTATTTGATTCCCGAGATTTCTTTCTTCCCGAAGAGATTTTGCCACCTCAGAAATGAGCCCGTTTCCTATCATCCTTCTCTACTGATTCCTCTGCCCCACCTCACTTATTTGAGATGGGAGAGAGTTCTCATATGACGCGTTTGGAGCGCCATGAGGAACAGATCGAGACTATTTTGAATCACTTAGATGAGCTCCCTCTTGAGCGCATTGAGCACATGGAAGATAAGATAGAAGGTCTTGGTAATGGTCGAGTAATCATACAGCAAGATTTTGACCAACTAGAAACCGAACTTCAAGAAGCCCGTACCCAGATTTCTGGATTTCAGAGAGAGCAAATAAGGCATGACGACGAGATTGTTCTTGCTCCTGCGCAGTAATTTTCCTACTCTGGAAATGATCATCGAGGATAATCCAAGGTTTGCCACAGGATTCAGATATGAATGAGTCATCTTGATACCGATCCATAACATAAGAACCACAAAGGGAGGACCACCAGACTACTATACTAATCACCTTGTCATTTTACAAGCTTTTGTTGTAGAATCCACAACCACGGTATGTGTGGCATAAATAATGACACCTTTTCAAATTTGGTTATGTAAAAAATATGTAGACAAGTTTGTTTAAATACATATAATGAAGTTGTGAATTCCATCATACCTCGTTGTTTCAATGATACCGATTTATTATGCCTTGGGTTTGTCTACCTATACCCTAAGTATAAGGTTGGTTTCATAGATCAGTATCTATTATGTATCTAGGTTACTATAGCTCTCTTACCACTAGGTTTTCTTGAACCTTTGTATCCGGATATGATTAATAATCAAGACATTAAGCATATGATCCCACCTACACACCTTAGACAAAGAAGCCTCCTATTGTATCACCCTAACATTATCTCCGTCTTCATTCAGTAGATCTTCCATCACCCGGTTAAGTCCAACTACACCACCACCAAACAGACTATCCCCCTTTGATATCTATCCTTCGTAAGTTTAGATTAACTCGTTATGGATCATACCGCGACCACTGAAAAGTGAACCAGTCCCCGAGGAACCTAATAAGTCAGATGCTTGTTAAAGTGCCCATCTCTAGAAGTCTTAGATTCCAAAAATTTCTGTTATATTCTGTAATGTAATATCAAAGAATTTGTATTTCTTTGTTAGAACTCGTATCAAATAAGTATCTATGTCAAATGATTTCAATATCACTATGAATGAAAATTTTGACAATGAATTATGATATGACTATATCATTGTATGGATTCTTATTTTGTGTTGTCTTGTAAATGTTGATAGAATGGCTCCCAAGAGGACATCAACATCTGTAGCACCAGCCATGACTTAGGCCGCCATCAAGAAACTAGTTGCTGATAGTGTTTCCGCAGCTCTGGAAGCACAAGCTGCTACCATGGAAAATACTGACAATACCAATAGGAACACCCGACAAAGAGAAACTCTTGTAGCAAGAAGATGTAGCTACAAAGAGTTTATGAACTGCCAACCTTTCAATTTTAAAGGTACAGAAGGCGCTATTGGCCTCATCCGCTAGTTTGAACGAACTAAATTGGTATTTTCCCATAGCAACTATACCAAGGACTGCAAAGTGAAATTTGCTACTGGTACTCTAACTGAAGAAGCTTTGTCCTGGTGGAATTCATTCGCCTAGCCTATTGGAATAGAGGAAGCTTACAAGACCACCTGGTCCGAATTTAAAAAGTTCTTAATAAAGAAGTATTATCCCCGAACTGAGATTAAGAAAATGGAAGATGAATTTTACAATCTGACTGTAAAAGGAAATGATATCAAGACTTACGTTAGAAGATTCCAGGAATTGACAGTTTTATAATTTGCCCAACTATGTTCTCAAATTCTGAGAAAACTCCATTGAAAGATGTTCATTCAAGGGGATTACCCAAAGTTACTGAAGTAACATTAACTTGCTTCAAAGCCTCAAACTTTGAGGAAGCTATTACCAAAAACCAAAGTTAATGATCAGGTAAAAAAGCAAATTCTGTGCAAGAACCAAAGATCACAAAATGAAAGTTTTGATGATAGATGAGAACTGAAACCAACACAATACAACTGACCAAAAAAACCAAACCATATAGAAACCAGCAATAATTATCACAAAACAACAATAGAATAGAAGGCAAGAAACCGTCAAGGCTTATGCTATCACCCCAACTGAAAATAGTAGGTATACTAGAAGCCTTCCCTTGTGTAAGAAATGCACCCTACATCACACAGGACCTTGCACTGTCAAGTGTGAGACTTGCAACAAGGTGGGTCATCTGACCAGGAACTACAAAAACAAAGGGCCAGCCACTGGAAGCAACCTGCAGCCAGTGTCAATAACTTTTCATGCCTGCAGAGAGAAAGGACATTACAGAAATTAGTGCCCAAAAGCAAATAATAGTGCCCATGGGAGAGCATACATGCTAAGGGACAAGAATGCTCACCAAGATCCAAACATAGTCACGGGTACGTTCCATCTAAACCAATATCTAGCTAGAGTATTATTTGATTCAGGAGCCGATAAAAGTTTTGTATCCATATCTCTTGCTTCTATGCTTAATATCCCACCAATTACACTAGATACTACCTATGACATTGAAATGGCCAATGGAAACCTAGTATGCACTAATACCATTATCCAGGGTTGTACTTTGATCTTGTTAAACCAACCTTTCGAAATTGATCTCATGCCAATTAAACTCGGTAGTTTCGACGTCGTCATTGGTATGGATTGGTTATCCAAGTATCATACTAGAATTATCTGTGACGAGAAAGTCGTCCATATCCCAATCGACGGTGAAACTTTGATCATACGAGGTAATCGAAGTAAAACCCAACTAAGCCTCATATCCTGTGTTAAAACCGAAAGATATATATCTAAGGGATATCAAGTTTTCATAGCCTAAGTAATGGAGAAAAAGTCAGATGAAAAACGACTGGAAGATATACCGGTAGTCAGAGAATTTTTGGAAGTCTTTTCTAAAAATCTACCTAGCATTCCACCCCAGTTTCACAATAGATTCCAAATTGAATTAATTTCCAGACGACACCAGTAGCCCAGCACCCTAAAGATTTAGCTCCTACAGAAATGCCTGAACTAAGATCAAACCAACTACAGTTAGTTAGCAACCGAGGTTTTATCCGACCAAGTACTTCGCCTTGGGAGCCTCGTGTCCCGTATTTGTTAAAAAGAAAGATGGATCTTTCAGAATGTGTATTGATTATCGGGAGCTGAATAAACTCACCGTAAAGAAACGTTACCCATTACCCAGGATCGATGATATAATCGGACCAACTTCAAGGTTCAAGTGTTTATTCAAAAATTAACTTAAGATCAGGCCATCACAACTGAGAGTCAAGGGATAAAAGATATTCCCAAAAATACTGCTTTTGAAAACGTGATTACAAACACTAAGAATTCCAAGTTATGTCATATTGGTTTAACCAACACGGCGTCTGTGTTTATGGAACCACATTGAACCGTGTGTGACAAACCATACTTGGATAAATTTGTGATAGTGTTCATCGATGATATTCCAATCTACACCCGAACAAAGAAGAAACACGAAAAATAACTTGATAATAATGCTTTGAATAACTCAAAAAGGAGAAATTGTATGCCAAGTTCTCCAAATGTGATTTTTGGATCAGTATCGTGCAATTTCTCGGGTATGTAATTGACAGTCGAGGAATTCACGTTGACCCCGCTAAGATTGAAGCAATTAAGAATTAGGCATCTCCTACCACACCCATAGAAGTACGCTAATTCTTAGGACTTGCCGAATACTATTAGAGATTTATCGAAGGTTTTTCAAAGATTGCAAAGCCTTTGACTGAATTAACCCAGAAAAACAAGAAGTATATCGGGGAGAAAACCAAGAGTCATCTTTCTAACTGCTAAAACAGAAACTTTGTGAAGCTCCAATCTTAGCATTACCAGAAGGAAACAACAATTTTGTCATTTACTGTAATGCATCACATCAAGGTCTAGGAGCGGTGTTAATGCAAAGAGAAAAAGTTATTGCATATGCATCCCGACAACTTAAGCCTCATGAAGAAAACTATACCACACATGACCTCGAATTAGGAGCAGTAGTGTTCGCTCTTAAAATTTGGAGACACTATCTGTATGGCACAAAGTGTTCCATGTTCACTGATCATAAAAGTCTTCAGCATATCCTTGATCAGAAAGAGTTGAACATAGGGACAACAACAGCCGTGGTTAGAATTTGCTCAGCAGATTACGATGTGAGATTCCACTTACCATCCTGGAAAGGCAAATGTCATAGCAGATGCCTTAAGCCGGAAGGAACGAATCAAACCACTCCGAGTTAGATCATTAGTCATGACCCTTCACCCAAAATTACCATCACAAATCCTCGAAGCCCAAATTGAGGCGATCAAAGAAGAGAACATCGAAGCTGAGAACTTACGAGGAATGGACAAAGCATTTGAAGTACGTCCTGATGGAACCCGATGTATCAAGAATCGAAGTTGGTTACCATTCTTTGGTGGTTTGAGAAACTTAATCATGCATGAATCCCATAAATCAAAGTATTCCATTCACCCAGGTTCTGACAAGATGTATCAGGATCTAAAGAAACTCTATTGGTGGCCTAACATGAAGGCGATCATCGCTGAATATGTTGGCAAGTGTTTAACATGCTCTAGAGTTAAAGCAGAATGTCAGAAGCCATCCGGCTTACTGATACAACCAGAGATTCCTACATGGAAATGGGAAAGAATAACGATGGACTTCGTTACAAAACTACCCAAAACATCAAGCGGACATGACACAATTTGGGTCATTGTAGACCGCCTTACCAAATCAGCACATTTCATCCCCACCAAAGCGACAGATAGTATGGAAACCCTTACAAGGTTGTATATAAAGGAGATAGTTTCACGGCATGGAGTGCCGATATCCATCATATCGGATCGTGATAGTCATTTCACATCCAGATTCTGGCAGTCAATGCAGAGTGCTTTGGGTACTCAATTAGACATGAGTACGGCATATCATCCCGAGACTGATGGACAAAGTGAAAGAACCATCCAAACACTCGAAGACATGCTTCGAGCCTGTGTTATAGATTTTGGAAAAGGATGGGAGAGACACTTACCACTGGTAGAATTTTCTTACAATAACATATACCAATGCCATATTATGGATATATATCTTTCGGTTTTAATACAGGACATGAGGTTTAGTCGGGTTTTACTTCGATCACCTTGTATGATTAAAGTTTTACCATCGATAGGGATGTGGACGAATTTCTCGTCACAAATAATTCTAACATGATACTTGGATAACCAATCCATACCAATGACGACATCGAAACTACTTAATCGGCATAAGATCAATTTCGAAAGGTTGGTTTAGCAAAATCAGAGTGCAACCCTGGATAACGGTATTAGTGCCTACTAGGTTTCCATCGGCAGTTCAATGCATAAAGTGGTATCTAATGTAATTAGTTGGATCTTACAGCTAGAAGCAAGAGAAGTGACATACAAAACTATTAAATCGGCTTCCTGAATCAATATATCTCCTAGCTAGATGTTGGTTTAGAAGGAACATACCTGTGACTACGTTTGGGTCTTGGTGAGCGTTCTTATCCCTCAGCAAGTATGCTCTTCTGTAGGCATTGTTGTTTGCTTTTGGGCACTGGTTTCTGTAAATCCCTTTCTCTCCACAGGCATGACAAGTTACTGACACTATCTGCAGGTTGCTTCCAGTGGCTGGCCCCTTGTTTTTGCAGTTCCTGGTCTGGTGACCTACCTTGTTGCAAGTCTGACACTTGATAGTGCAAGGTCCTGTATGATGCAGGGTGCATTTCTTACACAGGGGAAGGCTTCCAATATACCAACTATTTTTAGTTGAAGTGACAGCATAAGCCCTGACGGTTTCTTGCGTTCTATTCTATTGTTGTTGGTGATCATTGTTGCGGTTGCTATTGTTGTTACGGTTATTCTGGTAGTTGTTATTGTTGGTGAAGGTTCTTCTATCATCAAACTTTCATTTGTGATCATTGGTTCCTTGCACATAATTGTGCTTTATTACCTGATCCATTAACCTTTGGGTTATGGTAATAGCTTCCTCCAAAGTTTGAGACTTTGAAGCGGTAACATTTCCTTCAATACTTCTGGGTAATCTCCCGATGAAGACTTCCATAAGTTTCTCAGAATTTGGTACCATAGTTGGGCATAAAACTGCCAATTCCTGGAATCTTCTAATGCAAGTCTTGTGGTCATTCCCTTTTACATTCAGATTGTAAAATTCATCTTCCTTTTTCTTGACCTCGGTTTAGGGACAATACTTCTTTATTAAGAGTTAAATTCAAACACAAGGGTGATCTTATAAAAAAAAAAAAAATGGCTTCTTCTATTCTAATTGGCTAGGCGAATGAATTCTACCAAGACAAAGCTTCTTCAGTTAGAGTACCAGTAGCAAATTTCACTTTATAGTCCTCGGTACAGTTGCTACGAGAAAATACCGATTCAGTTCATTCAAACCAGCGGATGAGGCCAAGCCGCGCCTTTCTACCCTATGAATAGTGAAAAGGTTGGCAGCTCATAATTTCTTTGTAGCTACATTTTCTTTGCTACATAGAGTTTCTCATGTTCCAGGTGTTTTCCTATTGGTATTGTCATCATTTGCCATGGTAGCAGCTTGTGCTTCCCAAAGCTGCATGCACCACTAGCAGCCAAACTATTTTTCCTGATGGCGGTTCCTGAGTCATAGCTGATTGGCTAGCAGAAGAAAATGTCCTCTTAGGCGCCATTCTACAACATTTAACAAGAGAAAATAAGAAATCATACAATGCTTATAGTCCATATCCACAATCAGTGTCAAAATTTTCATACATAATGGTATTGAAATCATTTGACATAAATACATTATTTAGATACGAGTTCTAAACAAATAAATAACACATACTTTGATATTACATTACAGAATATAACAGAAAATTTTGGAATCTAAGACTTCCAAGATGAACACTCTAATACAAGCATCTGACTTATTAGGTTTCTCGGGACGGTTCCACTTCCTAAAAAAAAGTAGTTGTGGTATGATCCATAATGATTATCTAACTCTGCAAAGATAGTCGCATGAAGTGATAGTCTGGTGGTAGTGTAGTTTGACCTAACCGGTGATAGAAAAGATCCTACTGAATGAAGATGGAGATATGAAATTCGGTGATCCAACAGAGGCCCCGTGTTTTCTAAGTGGTAAAGGGGGATCAATAGCTCATGTCTTGATCATTAATCATATCCATAATACCTGGGTACAGAGGTTTGAGAAAACCGAATGGTGAGAACCATAGTAATCCCAGATACATAAAGATATGAGTAATCGTAATACAAGACATAGGATAGGAAACCAAAGACATACAAAAATAATTAACATGAAACAGCGAGGTATAACGGCACAAAACTGCATTAGGTCATAAATAACTTGTCACGTATATTTTTTACATAACCAAAATTTAACAAGTGTCGATATTTATGCCACCACATCCCGTGGTTGGATTCGAAACAAAAGCTGTAAATGATAAGGATCTAGTCTAGTAGTTTGGGGTCCTCCCTTGTGGTTCTTGAGCTCATGGATCATGTTCAGAAGACTCTTCATATCTGATCGATGGCGAATCTAGATATACCCGATGAGCATCTCCAGAGTAGAAATCCTGACGTGAGTAAGAACAATTTTGTCGTCATGCTTTATCTACTTTCTCTGAAATCCAGCAATCTGGGTACGGCTTCTTGAAGTTTGGTCCCTCCTTTATCAAAATCTCGTTGTATGATTACTCGACCATTACCAAGACCTTCTATCTTATCTTCCATGTGCTCAATGCGCTCAAGAGGGAGCTCATCTAAGTATATCAAATAAGTATCGATCGTCCTCATGCGCTCCAGACAAGACGTCGCATGAGATCTCTCTTCTAATCTTAAATAACTGGAGGTGGGGCAAAAGAATTAGTAGAGAAGGATGATAGGATACGAGCTCGTTTCTGAGGTGGCAAAATCTCCTCGGGAAGAAAGAAATCTTGGGGATCAAATAGTGGTGATGGTGGTAACACTAGAGATGGAGGCAAAACAGTTGGTGGAGCAATATGAGCTTATGGTAGTGGAATAGGTGATTCATTATTAGTAGCATTATATGCTTGCATGACCTTCATATATGGATCATCGTGGAAAGGTAAGATAGTTAGTGAGGCTGAATGATCCTTAGATGAATTCTCTGAAGGGTCAGAAGAGGTGTTTTCCGGTGAGGCTGGGGAATATTCCGGTGAAGCTGGGGTATAGTCAGGAGTGGTTGTAGAGGAAAAAGCATCCTCAACATCGGAATTAGATAGGACGATAATAGGGTGGGTGGATGTAGACATAACTCTGTAACAACCCAGTGGAAAATAACATAAGTTATTTATATTTAATTAATAGTTATGTATCATTTGTTAAACAAATCTCTTTACATACTATTCAGGAAATGTAGTGGCACAGAAGACTTTCTTGGATGTAAAATAGTTATAGTTTAGGTTTTAACCCTGTTCTCTATAACCCATGAGCTCTGATACCAATCTGTAACACCCCGATATTTCAACATAGCAGCGGAAGCTAAATTGGGTGTATTACTTCATGAATCAACAGTCATAATCATAGAAAATGACTCAAAAGAGACGTTTTGGAAAATTTAGTTATCATTCAATAATATGTTAGAGTTTTACAAAAGGAGGTCCCAAAATACATTAAAAATGTAAACTTTGAATGATAACAAGTTTGGACGTCTTCAAGTCCATGCCACTCTATGCCTTATACTACTTAATTACCTGAGACAAACATGCTTAAAAGGATCAACACAAAGGTTGAGTGAAATTTACAGTGTTTGAAATATAATGGTTGAATACAAGTTAAGGTAAATGGTATTAATTGCAACAAATACAATTATCATGGAAAATATAATATTATTGCACTAAGCTCATGACACCAAAACGTTAACATGGAAGTCATATCAATGACATTATTAAGGAACCAAAGTCCTTTTGGAAAGGTAACTTGCCAAAGTTACCCATTATTCTCACATATAGTGCGCTTGGTTACCTCATGTACAGGTAAACACAAACGGTATTCGTCAATCCCAATAGATCTATCCACAATATTCGCGTTCACACTCAAGTGATTAATGGTTCATGATGTAAAGATATTGGCAGTAAAGGTACTTAGGCAATAATATATCGGGATAGCATAACAGTTGAAAAATACTTGCATTCATGGTTTATAGCATGTATCACCTCACAGGGTTTGGAAAAACATATAAAGGTGGGACTATGAACTCACCTTAACAGGAAAATCTGATAGATGTCAAAAGTGACTCAAAATGGAAATAAACGGCTTCGTCACACAGCCTGGGGTAATATGTCAAGTCTTAGTTTTGATTGTTATATATTGCAAAACTTTATTTCAAAAAGTTTTAAAAACATAAATATTCATTGGTTTATTAACTTTGAAAATATCGTATCACTGTTCGGGCTATCATAATTCAGAGGTTACGTAGTAAACGTTTGAGGAGCTAGGACACTTTAAATCGTAAATACATCAACTCGTTAAAACGTCTATCCAAATGAAACCCCTCACATGAAACTCCCTAGTAACGTGATACGTTATAGATTAAATGATAAGGTTTTATCTTTTTAAATTTCTTCAAAAGCTAGTAGATAAAAATTAGGTTAAATTAAAATATCCATAATTTTTATTTATAAATGTTATTGAATCGATGAATGAAAACGATAAAATGTTGGGTTTTTAATAAAATCGAGTCTTATAATGTTTAAATATATTTTTATTATTTAATAAAATTATTACATTTTATACCCTCAATAATTCGAAAATGGCAATATATACCCCTGGTATATATTATTTTACAATTTTAACCCCTTTATATATATTTTAAAGATTTAACCCTTAATTTAGAGTTTGGCAAAACAGACCCTTTTAGTTTAACTTTAGAGTAATTACATTTTTGGCCCAAAAAGTTAAATAGTTTCAAAAGTTACAATATATACCCCCAAGGGTTATTTGATTTGCATTTTTAGTCCAAATTCCATATTCTTTGTATTTCTAATCTCAAAATTAATTTGCAGCATATAGCTTATCATAATAAGCTAAAATAAGTTGTTTTTTTGTAGATTTAATAAGCTCATAGCTTATAAAATGAGCTTATGTGCTCGAAAACTTAAAAAGGGCACGTTTGGTTGTGAAATTGAGAACTCGATGTTTCTAGAGTTTTAGGTTTGTTGCTAAGCTTATAAAAGGATAAAAGAGCTTATAGGAATAGCATAAAAGACAAGCTTATCAGCGTATAGCTTATAGTTTTCTTCGAAAATAGCTTTTTTAAGGGTTCTTAAGGGTGCGTTTGCGTTGAGGAACACCTAGCTGTAGTTTAAGGCTTTAGGGCTTATTCCTTATGATTTAATAAAAGATGTATAGTGAGCTTCTTAGAATTATGGGTAAACTTAAACCAAGCTTATTTTAAGGTTCGAATGATGTAGGGTTTCAAAATGGGTCATTTATTAGGGTTCGATTAGATTTAGGAGTTTTTAAAAGTGTTAAGCTTGATCAAATGGTTAAAAACAAACATTATAATATGAATTTAAAACATATCAAGACACTTATAGAACAAGTGGAAGCACTATTACTAGTACTAAATGGGTCGAAAGATGGATGATATGGGTCAAATACTGTAGGAGATGAAATCAAGAACCTTTCTCCGCTTGTTTCCTTGAGTTTCTACAAGCTTAAAGACATTTCCTTCTCCATCCTTACTTGGCTAGGCACATAGTTATGAAGGTGTGCATGTAATGCGTGTATATATACGGTTCGAAAACTTGGAGTGGTGCCAAGTTGTGAAGATGGTGCCAAGGTTAGCAAGGTGTGACTAGTTAAAGCTAGGATTACATAGAGAGAGTTGTTGTAGAGTGGTGAGTGGTACGTTTAGCAATGATGGTGACGAGACTGTTCAACTCGGGGTGCCAGTGACTAGTAGGAGACAACGGAAGGTGGTGAGGTGTTTGGTTTGGAGCGCAAGGGTGAGGACAAATGGTAGGAAAGGTGGTGATCATGTGAAGGGTCTAGCTGGTTAGGACCTTGAGTACGCACTATTTAATGGTATCAGTTGTTTAAAAGTTTCAGTTTAGGGTTAGGTATTATGTCAGTGTGTAAGTGAAATGAGGGAAAAAACTAGTTTAATTATGGTTCTTAAAAAAAAGCTTGTAACTCGTGCTTAAAAGTGTACTCAATCTCATAAACAATTAGAGGCAATGGCTTATTTCGAATCTTGTGGCATAATCGGCTTGTGTACATAAGCGTTAAGGGCTGTAACGAAGGTTTTTAGAGGGAAATATATTCAATATTATGCATTGTAACCTTGTACACCACCTATATAGTTTGTACATTTGGATTGTAGTGACAACATTACAAGTAATACCCGGTTTTTGATATAAACGTTAACGTATAAAGTCCGTTTTATAATAAATGTTATGAATGGTACGTTAAATACGACATCACGAAAGTTGTAAAAATAGAGTTTCAGAAAACATATTGCTGATATATTATAACGTTTACTCTGATATAAACTTGATGGAATTGCATTGGTAATTTCGTGAGCTCGTTTACTTTGGAAATGTTAAGTCACGTTACATGTAATAGATGCATAAAAACAAGAATAATTTTTGAGAAAATGAGGTTCTATTAAATAAATTGATGAACATTACATTGAGAAAAATTGAGTTTGTAATAGAGTACACTTTTTCAAGATGCGCATTGAGACGTCAAGTAACACAAAAGCAAACAATTATTTAGTTAAATATTATAACATACCACTTGTAAGCAACACACGCGAGTCTCCCCCCCCCCTTAGACCGATAATTATAACGCGACTTACAACAGACACTTAAATAAAATAACCGATAATCATACGCAGACTTACAAACAGACACTTAGATAAGAATAAACATATTAGCCAATAATCAAAAACACGACTTACAAACAAACACTTAAAGCATACGCAATTACATTCCAAATGGACAAACAACTCCAAACTAAGTTTCCATGTTCATTATAAACTTTGTAAAAGTAGGCATGCTGAATAAGTGTGTGTTTTTCTGGATATATATACATTTCCACTATTGCCTTGAGTACATTATCATTCAAAGCAAGTGCTTGTAGTTTGAGCACTTTGCATTTCTTGAAGTTCCCAGAGAATAGCTTTGAGGTGTTGAAGCCCTGGAAATAGCATGAGGTTGAAAGATCCTGTAGAATAAATTGGATCGATGAATGATCCCGTAGATAAAATTGGAGTCGTTGAAGCTCTAGGAGAACCAATCAGTAAACGGACTCGTTCCTCTTTCCATAAAAAAAATTCACATCCGAGATAGTGTTCCCAAGGCTGTTAAAGAGTAAAGATAATAATTTTATAACACCTTAACCACATTATTTGTATATTACACAAATAAAAGCCTGTGAATTTTTCCCCCTTTGAATAGTGGACAAGCAGATAATAGTTTACCAGGTTTTAGGTTTATAATAACTTTCTTGCAGAACTACATCTCCGGTGCTCTCTCAAGGACACGCAAAAGCGTCACATGCAACATCT
This sequence comes from Tanacetum coccineum, assembly GCA_026074375.1. Classification (NCBI taxonomy): domain Eukaryota; kingdom Viridiplantae; phylum Streptophyta; class Magnoliopsida; order Asterales; family Asteraceae; genus Tanacetum; species Tanacetum coccineum. The sequence continues at coordinate 25,321 of BQNB010070550.1, forward strand.
CATAATAATATCTGGTGATGATGTTTGTAGAGTGTTGTGATGGTAGTAGTGTATGATGAATCAGTTGGGTTTGTGAGGATAATACTCCGCTTTTTTATATAGGTAAAAAAGAGTATTTGGCAAGTTTTGGTGGGAGTTCTTGGCCGGGGAGTATAATTTTGGTGGGATTTCCTTGGCAGAAGTTATTTGCCTAATCCCGTTAAACAACTAAATGTACAACGATAACATATCGACTCATCCGTTGAACATCTACTGTACAATGATAACATATCGACTCATCCGTTGAACATCTAAATGTACAACAAAACATATCGACCCTCATATCCATGAACATCTAATGAAACGAGAGCATATCGACCATCCTTGAACATCTAATGTACAACATAACATATAGACTAATCCATTGAGCATCCTAATGTACAACGAAACATATTGAAGCATCCAGTAAACAGATTATGTACATACGATACATTATCGACTCCTCCGATAAACTTTAATGTACAACGCTAACAAAACCGACTCCTCCGGTAAAACACTAATGTACAAGCAAAACTATCGACTCAACGTTGCACATCTAATGTACAACATAACCTAGTGAACTCATGCCATTGAACATCTAATTACAACGATACATTAACAACTAATCCGAATGAAACTATCGAATGTACATACGATAAAATCTCGACCCTCGGTAACATCTAATGTACACACGATAGCTATCGACTACCATCCGTAACAACTAATGTTCACGATACATATCGATTCCCTCCGGTCCACCATCTAATGTACAACGATAGCATATCGACCCATCTGTTAAACACTAATGTACAACGATTACCATATCGACTTATTCAGTTGAACATCTCATATGCACAACAATAACATATCGACTCAGTCCCGTTGAACATATTAATGACAACGATTACATATCGCCTTCGGTAACCATCTAATGTACAACGATAACATATCACTCCTCGGTAAACACTAATTTCAATACGATAACATATCGACTCATCCGTTGAACATCTAATGTATAACGATAACATATCGATCGCACCGTTGAACATCTAATGAACAACGATAACATATCGACTCATCCGTTGAACTCTAAAGTTACAACTAACAAATCGACGCATAGCTAAAAAATCCTCAATGTACAACGATAACCTATCTACTCCTCGGTAATACAATCTAATGTACAACAGTATCATATCGACTCATGGTTAAACATCTATTGTACAACGATACCATATCGACTCATCCGTTAAACATCTAATGTACAACGATAACAATCACTCATCCGTTGAACATCTAATGTACACCGATAATATAGCGACTCATCCTTTTGACATCTAATTACAACGATAACATATCGACGCTTCGTAAAAACCCCCCCATTTCCTCTAATTACAACTATAACAGAGCGATCTCCTCTGGTAAACATCTAATACTACAATGATAGCAATCGACTCATCCTGTAAACATCGTAATGTACAACCGATACCATATCGACTCATCCGTTGAACATCTAATGTAACACCATAACATATCGACTCATCCGTTAAACATCTAATGTACAACGATAACATACCACGCATACCGTTAAACATCTAAATATACAACGATACCATATCGCATCCTGCCGGTAAACATCTAATGTACTACGATAACTATCACTTCCGCGGTAAACAACATGTACACGTTAACATATCGACTCATCCTTGAAACATCAATGATACAACGATAACATATCGACTCATCCCGTTGAACATCGTAATGTATAACGAAACATATCGACATCATACTGTGAACATCTAATGTATCAACGATAACATATCGACTTTAATCCGAGAAACATTTAATGTACAAACGAGAACATATCGAGTTACTCCTCCGGTAAACATCTATTGTAAAAGCGATAGCAATCGACTCATCCGTGAATACATCTTAAAGTACACATACCATATCGACTCATCCGTGCACATCTGAATGATAACGATAACCATATCGACTCATCCTTAGAACATCTAATGTACAACTGACAACATTCGATCTCATCCGTTAAACTATCTAATGTACAACGATAGCACATAACGACTTAATCGCCGCGCGACATGTCACCGGTGATAATAGCCGGAGATTAAACACTATTTATAAATAAAAAGTATATATTTTATAAAACATATAATTATTATTTATAAAATATGATAATTTATTATTTATAATTATTTAAAATCTTTATTTATGTAATTTTTTATTTATATAAACCTTTTATTTTTTTAAATATTTAGTAAAAACATCCCCTCGACATGTCCGACGGGGATAAGCCGGCAAAATCCACGGATAAATACTAATTATAAATAAAAAGTATATATTTTATAAAATATATAATTATTATTTATAAAATATAATATAATTTTTTATCCATAAATTATATAACTTTATTTACTTTAAAAAAATTATTTATATAAAAAACAATCCCCGCGACATGTCACCGAGCGGAAAGTTTTTGATACTTTCCTCCCAACATTTCATTGTCTCGCCAAACCACTAAACGACAAAATTTTGAGACTTTCTCTGGCGACATGTCGCCGGGGATAAAAACAATCCAAAAAACCAGATCTGGTGCTAAACTCTTAACAAACACCACAGGCGATTGAGAAGAAGAGCATCACACTACTGCACCACCACTGCCATGTCCATCTACACCAACAACCCCCACATAACCCCAACCACCACCAACCACTCATCACAAACCCACCACCACGTCCTCACACGTAGCACCCAATTGAAACCATCCTCCTCCTTCTACCAGAATGTTTTTTCTTATACCCTCTAAATATTAATTTTATAATAATTCTTTTTCTAACTCTATAAACAATTTTGAATAATTGTGTGTGTAATTAAAGTTTTGGATGTTAATGTTTTTTTAATTGTTTTAATAATAGTAAGTTGAGGTATCATAAGGTATATTAAGTTTGTAAGTATAAACTATTTTTTAGGGGGGGGGGCAGTTACCAAATAGCCTAGACCAAGGCGAGACCGAAGCGAGATAACATCTGAGGGCGAGAATAGGCTTGATCCACAGCCAGAAGGTTATGCTCTAACTTTTTTTTTCCCTTGTGGTATCCCCGGGGACAATTGCCGTAAGAATTTCTGGATTATTGTAATGTAAGCATAAACTTGATACATTGAATTTGCTTCCCTTGATTTTTTATGACGTTATCACTCACTTCATTTTGTAGGCAAGGAACCCGAAAACCCAACAATAGCAGAAAGCCGACAGACTCGATACCTACGGCAAACCAAGGAACCCTCCTCGGGTTATGAAGGAATACAGATCAATGAGGCCGTAGCCGATCCGGTTTGAGTTCAACGATAGAGGCACACTGATGCCTCTTGGTGACCACGCGGCTCACTGAAGTAACCTCCTCGGGGAGATCGTCAGGGATTTCCTGATGTACTACCCTTCATTGGCGCCATAAACAACCAGAGCGGAAGGCGGGGTCATCAAAAATATTAGGGTCAGTTAGTTTCATTATCCATTCTTCTAAATAGTTCCATTATTTAATTAGGTATATTTTAACTAAATTTTTTATTTATTTAAGTATAAATAAATAAGAAGTAGATAAATATTGATAAATAATAATCTCCTAAAGTATTAGTCTGTTATATATGAATTGCAGTCACTAGTTCGTCATGTCTTCGCACCATGCAATCACTCCCAATTGGCCAAAAATTCCAGAAGGGTATCATGCAAACACTACCACGATCTACACCAAAACTTAAGTTTGGCGTTAACTGCATGAGCATTGGGTCTTAACCCTAACAGGACGCCTGATAGGAAGCATCAGATCCCGACGACACCTGACACACCCCCGCAGATTGGATTAAGCAGATTGGCTTTATGGCTTGGGGGATCCTAAGAACCTAGCCCAGCCGCTCAAATGGGCTCGAAACAGGGAAAGAGAGCAACGGTCATATGCAGTCACGGATCCTGGTCACTTTGCTGCTCCGAGATATGTGAGATAATAACATTATAATTAATTTTACATAGTATAAGCACATTATACCGTTTGTGGGTTGTGATTTTTCCGCTTATTAATTTAGTTTATCTGATATACGTTGTATGAAATGGAAGATCCCGACACATCGTGAGAATCCTGTCCCCTGACCCAGGACCTACTTGTGATACATATACTGTTGACGGCGTATTCCATGCGGACGAGGACGACTTCTATATTGTAAGTATTTGTTTCAAACCCCACTTTAAATGATTTGTTTGAACAAAAATGTAAGTAACCCCAACTACTATAATGTAACTATCTTATGTTTTGGTCACTATACTAGAGGAGATCCTGAGGCTTTAAGGCTCTAGCCCACCAAAACAAACGCACTCGGGTGTGCCCTATACACCTGACGACGATATCATGGCAAACGTTCGCCGGGGGCAAGTAGTGGGGCACATTCCTGGTTTTACAGGGTTTTAGGGCGGGACAATCAAGGATGTCCTTACTATAACCTGAGCTCGATGCACCACACCCCACCAATGTCGATGAGGTTAAAATAAACAAAATATGCAGCTAAGGAATCGATCGCTATCTCATACAAGGTATTGCGGCGTGATGACAAGATGTCCCAGCGCCCCCCCTGCTTGACGCAGCTTTAGTCACACGCATGCTGACGGTAGATTACGCCGCGGGCGTGGCGGGAGACGGCAGAATGATGCGCCCGACGAGGATAGGCCTGCCGACAGAGGATTGAGGATGTCACGGGGATGTGATAGTTAGGACCTAGTTATATCTTATATGGTACGTCTCATATTTAAATTCGTACTTGAATGATATATATAGGCGACCCCATATAAACCACCCATTGTAAACCGTACCTTTAAGAATATGAATAAAAATAGTTTGTTGGACTAGTATCTTGCGTATGAATGTAATTTTGTAGGCAAGAGGTAAGCCCGTTGTATAGACTATAACATGTTTAATTTTCGGATTTTGAACGTCTTTAAGCTTATTTAAATCAAAAATGATAGACCCGTGATCTTAATTTGTTTTTATTGGTAAGAAGTTTGTAATGTATTTGGGTAGTTTATTAGCCTAGATCCAAGTTTGTTCATTGGTAGGATTTTTTTTCCGGAAAAATTCCCAAATCAACTACAGTGCAGGTAGTATCCAACAAACAAATTGCAGACTTTTCTCCTGACTACATGTAATCCCGGGGATAGTGTGAAACAAGTTGACGGTCACAGACTGGCCATGGATACTAGTCAACCATTACAAAAGATACCCGACAACATTTCGCCGAGGACACGTTTGAGACCCTCTACTATTGATCGTCACTCTTGACTATCAAACACTTTAACAAAACATCACCTCGGCGACATTCGCACGGGAATACTTTGGATTGATTTAATTTAAAATTAATTAATGACACAATACCCCGGGGGACACAGTCGCCGAGGAAAATCTTTGACGACCCGGAGGTTATTTAGACCAACAAAATATTGGCCATTCCTTTTTTTTTTTGACCCGTGAGGAATAGAATCCCTTTGAAGCCTTCCCCTCAATCCATTCCCCGGAATATGCTCGGTGGAATAGTTTTTTGAACCGACGACATGACGCTGAGGAAACGCGTCCCATGTCGTCTGGGAAGGAAGCGAATGTTGTATGCTTTTGTCGACACATAGTATAAAGAATAGTTGGTTACACCGCGCAAGAGCGGCAGCAATAAAATATTTACTAACTCACTCTTACGCAATTTCCTACCCTCCCCAGCCCATGGCCCACCCCCCCTACCCCCTCACCCCACCCCCCCCCTACCCCCCCTCCCCGCACCCCTCACCCCGCACCCACCCTACCCCCCCCGCCCTTAGTAATTTCATTTTCAACACAACCCTTTGATTGTATATGTTCGATGTATTGTGTTCGTTTGAGTTCCCGTAGCTTTCCCGCAATCACCACACTAACATCATCATTCCTCGCTGTTAAAAAGACAACACTCGTCCGAAAATATATATTTTAACGTATCAAGTTTATATTTAATTAAGGTTAAAGTTGTAAAAAATACAAAATCAACATAAAATAAACCCGCTAAAAATGTAAAAAACAAAAAAATATCAAAATATATCAAAATGGATGTTGAATGAAAGAGCATAAAATTTTAAAAAATTGTGCAATTAGATCATCATAAAAATTAAATTTGTTAAAAAAAAATATTTCAATTTGAAAATAGAGGTGATTTTTAATCAAAAGGTGACACATGTCACTTTATGATGTGGTTCTTAAAATGAGATGGATGGTCAAGATTGCACCTCCTTATCTTAATTTTTAATGGGTCCCCACAAGATAAATTTTATTTATAGTAAGATAACTAAGTTGATACCGCTGGCATAGCGGCGACGAAAAAAATTGCAACCCCAACTACGCTACTGCAATTCCCTAAGCCGCTTAGAGAAATACATATAGTTTGGGTTTCATAGCTTCCCGCAAAACATCATATAAACGTCATTCTCCGACTTGTATAAAGACTCACACACTCTCTTACCCATCAAACATTGTCTCCAAAAGTATATATCTTTTACCAATCAAGTATTTGTATTCAAATTAAAGTTAATAGTTTTAAAAAATTCCAAATAAACCACAAAAAATGTGAAAAGCTAAAATTTATAACAATATTTCAAAATGGATGTTAATTAAAGATCACGAAATTTTTTTAGAAAAAACATGAAAATTAAATCATAAAAAAAAATAAATAGACTGTCGTTGGAATCTGGACCACGTCCAGGGACATGGGCAATTAGATGGAGAAAGGTCAAAAGAACCCCCTCATAGGGACTTTTTTACAATAAAAAAGGTAGGATAGCATATTGGCCATAGGATGTATTGACTTTGACTTTATCAAAGGTCTATGATGTTTGTGGCAATTTCGTAAATAGATTGAAGTTACAAAGCTGAGATAATTCTGCTGGGAGGGTATTTGTGTAATTTTAAACCATATTACTCATTTCTGCAAAAATAAAGGATTTTATTTTCTCTCTTGATAGCATCTTTCCCAGGGTTCTAGGGTTCTAAATAGCGCGCTATAGCGGCGTCATAGCGTCGCCATAGCGCGAAGCGTGACCTCGATGTTACGAAACAAGTCAAGGCGTCGTCTCTAGGCGTGCCGTGCAATATAGCGTCATATAGCGTGATAAAGCGCGCTATAGCGTGGCGAGTTTTTTTGAAGTGTTTAAAGGATTTTCTAAAATTTGAGATTTATGCTTGGATTTACTAATATTTCGGATTGATGCTTGAATTTAATAATATTTACTACTCATATTATTCTAAACTATGATATAATCTATAAATCTATAAATATTTTTTGCCGTTTTAAGCCACGCCTTAAAAACGTCATGTCGCTACGTCTCACGTTAAAGCTTGAGGCTTGGCTATGCCGCTACGTCACGCTTCACGCTATTTATAACCTTGATCTTTCCTCTCAAGTAGATTTCTTCATGAAAACCGATTATAAATCTGTGTTTAATTTCTGGTTGGCAACTCATATGATCATTGTTCTCGGTTTATCATTTTTAATTTTGATTTTAGTCTTTTTCGTTTTTGTTTATGATTTTCGGGTTTTCATTGTCGTTTTTAATTTGATGGTGATGATAAAAAATGTCGTAATGATGAAAACGTTTTGATGATGATGACGTTCGCCGCTCGCGATGCTAACGATCCATATCCATGATGCCGCAATAGATGATTCCGAAAGGGAAGATGC
>BQNB010070551.1:11307-29821 GCA_026074375.1 Tanacetum coccineum
GTAAGTTTAAATAGACTTAACGAGGGCTTATGTTCCTTTGAAAACTCAATTGGACCTTTAGATTGCTTATTGGACCTTCACGGGTCTAATAAGACCCAATAAGCTAAAATAAGCTCATCCGAACTTATTTATAGGCTGACCCAGCTTATATGGCTTATTGGAGTCCATTAAAACCAAATGCCACTTGCTAGAACTCAATCAGACTTAAAATGCGATTTTCGTAAAGTTGAAGGACCAAAAGTGTACAAGTGGAAACCGAAGGGTTTAAAATGCAAATATTATATATTTCATAAACATAGGGACTGGTTTGGTAATTATAGAAAACATAAGGGTATTTTATAAATGAAAGTGATTTTATTAAACACTTAACGGATAAGACGAATTATACTATTATCGGATATTATACAAGTAAACCTACGATTTAATAAATACGAATATTTATTAATAACATTTATACGTATACAAGAATGTGTGAAATTGTATACCTTCCCGAGAGCCATCAAACATTTTCAAATACGATAAACATGTGCACCACCACACAAGTGATAACAGTATATATAAACTAGCAAATTACTGTAGTTATACATTGAGTCTTTAGCCTAAACTTGTAGACTAAGACTGGCCGTATTTAATTAGGTATTTGATAGTGTGATTCATACTTGGATATATACTATCATTTTTAGAGGACTATTTACTAAGGTGATTTCATAGCCCCATGCTTTTCAATTATTTAAACGATTTACATCCTTGGGGATGAGAACATGCTTTGTTTTACAAATTGGACGCAAGTGTACATTTTATACTACGATTACGTGTTTGCCTATGCCTGAGTTGCTATAACCCACAGAGCCCATTATCATGAACTGTCAATTGCTAGTTAGCGAGCGCGAATGTTATAAATAGATCTATTTGGGATTGACATCCCCGTTTGGTGAGTAGACGGCCATTGTGTCGGGTTGGCCGGACAACAACGTATACCATGCCGGATGGATGTTGGGTGTTAGAACATCATTCACGGGCATTTATGGTAATATTAATTGGCATTCATACCTATCCAAGCTTCATTTTTACAAACTTTAGGAAAAGTAATTACTTTTTTAAAGATGTTTCATTTTTTGCTATTAAATCATACACTTGGAAATCTTGCGGTCCTACTATTGATTTACATAAACCTATGAATTCACCAACTTTATGTTGACGTTTTAAGCATGTTTTCTTCAGGTTCAATAAGGTAACGGAGGTGCAGCTATTAAATTGGATGTCATAATTGAGTGAGTCATATTAAAGATTTGGGGTCTTATTTACATTTTGGGGGACCATTTGATTATTATAAAAACCGAAATCTTTATTTATACTGTTGAACAATTTGAAGCCATGAGCTTATGTAACAAACAAGTATTTTGTTAATCCAATGTATCTTTTTCAAACGACACGTTTAGTGGTCGTTCTCATATCTTGTGTTTTATTGATCCCCCTATGAAGTAACAGCCCATTGATGTACATTATATTCCCGCTGCTACCCAGATTTAGGGGTGGATACAGATTGGTTAATCAGATCCAAGGTAAAAGAGAACCAGTTAAATTTTTTTGTCTGGACTATAACCATTTTCAAACACTGTTTTCACAAATGGGATTTGCGAGGGAACATACATTACTTGTTTGCATCTAGCGCATAATGTTACATGATACCCACCTGTTTTAGGCATTAGTAGTTACTAAGTGCTTACCTGAAAATATACCGCATATATAAATTATATTACTGTATATAAAACTATAAGTCTCTTATAATTGAAAACTTATAGACTTAACATACAGATCTCGCCCTCTTATTAATTAATACTTATATAAGTTATATTGCTTTTTTGCAAGCAGATCATGTCTAATTTTTTTTTCTGCATCATCATCCGCTATCACTTACACTACCGTCTACGCGACTCTGAGCCCGCAGAGCTTCTTGGAGCCGGATGGAGAGGTATTTGAGGGAGGCATTCCACGGTCATCGTATTAGGATACGACGACTCCCATGCAGAGCCAGTAGCCCCACTATCACCGGATATCCATACCAGGCAAAGAGGAAACAACAAACACACCCGCCAGTTTCCTCAGGACGAGGATATGACGTGAGCGTATGTCGTACAAGCACATGTATCCTGACGACGTGCCAGAGCCTATATACCCCTGATATATACCCATTGGAGGATGAGCAATAAGTTTCTAGCTGAGGAGCATGCCATTACCTCCTTTGATTCACCTACTCTGCTGAGTCACCCAGTTATTACTAAGTCTGATCTCATGGAGGATTTTAGAGGAGTACAAGGATGATGAATATAGATGGTCCCGGTTGACTATCCTATGGAACGAGGGAGATGATGATGACGAAACGATTCAGCTAGGGATGACGCTAATGATGAATGAGGAACAGAAGGACGAGGAGGAGGAGCACATAGCTCCGGGCGACTCTGCTATTGTTTTTTTACCTACTGATGATCCTGTTTTCCCCACCTGATGGAAACAAAGCCTGTTATACCACAACCCACCACTGACATTACTATTAGGGCTAAGATTACTGTCCGGCCTCAGCTTTGAAATATCCCTTCCACCAGAGGCAGAGGTCCGAGAGAATTCTGGCATGACTACTCCATCACCAATCATCACCCACCTATCTCAACTATCACCACACCATCTGCAGGAGAAACGCCTTTGGCTAGGCGCAAAGGACCAACCTGCACATTCATCACCGACCCCGCCTGTCCATCACCATTACTACCACCATCTGAGGATAGCATCCACTTCAGGCCCTTATTGATGTAGTTTTATTATTTTTTTTTTTTTTTTTTTTTTTTGTTTTTTTTTTTTTTTTTTTTTTTTTTTTTTTTTTTTTTTTTTTTTTTTTTCCTGTCGCATTACCATCACCTCCACTACCACCACTACCACTATCTCTTTACATACCACCACCTGTGGACCGTAGGGATGATATTCTCGAGTCCGAGCAGCCATCTCGTAAGAGGTTGTGCTTGTCCACTCTAGGCTCTAGATATGAGATCGGGGAGAGTTCTACTGCCAGACCTACCGGAGATCGAGGGGTAGATTATGGGTTTGTCAGCTCCGTAGATGCTGAAGCGAGACGGCAGGGGATTAGTGAGGTTGGGTATGGTATTAGGGATACTTGGGTAGATCCGGCAGAGGCAGTTCCTGAGATAGCACCTATGACCGTGGGAGAGGTCAATACTAGAGTTACAAAGCTTGATGAGCTCCATGAGCATGATACACAGGAGTTGTATGCCTTACTAGAGGATGCTCAGGATAGTAGGTCTCGTATATCACGACGAGTCGATATGGACTCGCAGTGGGTCGACTTACTTATGGGGGATAGGATGACTCTCCAGGAGACAGTATGGATGGTGGAAGAGGAGGTCTATGCTTCCCGAGAGGCTTGGACTCACTCGATAGGATTGAGTCAGGCGACCCATCAGGAGCTTCCAACCCACCGTGATCATGTGTATGCACACGAGACCCATCTCCAGGCACATCAGACATAGCTACAGCTACAGGGTACTCTTATTCAGACACAGCATCAGGTACACGAGACTATCTTTCAGATGCAGCAGGCTGAGATAGCAACGCTTTGAGAGACTGGATGTAGGCATCAGGCACAGATGGTAGAGACTCTCTGTGTGATGAGAGACATGAGGCGAGAGATGGGCGACATGCAGACCGAGTTGCTAGCACTGCGAGGACAACGGAGAGCTAGACAGCCAGCACCAGATGCTAGGATTCCAGATCACCAGGATGCTTCAGAGGATGCGAACAGTCACATCTAGTGGTTTATGTCATTTCATCTTGCTAGGTCATTGTATAGGCATGTTAAGTATTAGGGGTTTTCCCCGCTAGCATAGCCTTAGATCTTTTGTATTGTATTTTGTGTAATCAGACAACTATTTCATGTAAATTTTTCAAAGTTATGAATGAAATAGATGTGTTATGTTGTACTATATACCTCTCTTTGTGTTGTTATATTCATCTATACATTATATAATATTTTTGTCATAATTATGAGCCTCACGTTTTGTCCTCTTATTTGTAGCTAATCCATGGCCACCTGCGACAAGACGATACGAATACTACTCCAAACAAACACCAACCCAAACATAACATGACTCCAGAAATGCTCCAAGCAATGATTGATCAAGCCCTTTCTGCGAAACCCACTAATAAGAGATGGAAGCACAGTTTACACGCGAAGGGATACACCGACGTAGGAATGTGCAAACTGCGCCGCCCTTGTTTTAACAACCGACTTCATGTAAGTGTCAAACCTTTAAACTTCAAGGTGACAGAAGCGTGGTCGCTTGACTTGGGTGGATGAAAAATGGAGTCAGTTTTCAACATCACAGTGTTGTACTATTGAGAATCAGGTGAAGTTTGCCACCTGACTCTGTTAGGTGCTGCTTAGACTTTGGTGAAAATGTTCGAAAAGAACCTAGGTCCCTGAGGCAAATGCAATGGGCTTGGGAAGTACACAAGAAAAAGAATGAACGGACAAGTATTATCCGCAGGGTGAAATCAAGAAATTTAGAAAATCGATCTGTGTAACCTAAAGGTCAAGGGATCGATGTTCATCATACACTGAACGATTTTTAATAGCTAACCCTGTATGTACCAATTTTGTTACCAACAAAAATCGAGAAAGGTTTACAAATTACATCAGTGACTTCCAACAACTTTTTAATGGGAAACGTTAAATCTACCAGACCTAAGACGTTAGATGAGACTATTGAGTTGGCCAACGACTTGATGGATCAGAAACTCCGCACCTACGCAAAAAGGCAGTCCGATAAGAGGAAGGCTGATGATTCATCCAGAAACAACAAGGTCACCAATCAAACAACCCTTCAGAGCAGAATGTCTCCAAGGTCTACAATATGGGGACAAGCAAAAAGAAGCTGTATGGGGGATCTTTGCCCAAGTGCACTAAGTGCCATTTTCACCACAATGGACCATGCACCCAAAAGTGCCACAAGTGCAACAAGGTAGGGCACTTTGCCCGTGATTGTAGGAATACTGACAACACATACGTTACTAATACTCAGAAGGGCAATGGGGCAGCTCCTAAGGGGAATGGTTGTTTTGAGTGTGGAGCACCAAGGCATTTCAAGAGAGATTGTCCTAAGTTGAAGAATAAGGATGGAGGGAATAGGAATGCACAATGCTGGGTGTATGCAGTTAGGAATGCATAGAAGAGAGAGAATGCATCAGGAAACCTGGATTCCAATGTTGTTACGGGTACGTTCCTCTTAAACAACCACTATGCATCTATCTTATTCGACACTGGTGCCGATAGAAGCTTTATATCCCACTGCATTAGTCCTGATTGACATTGTCCCAAATCCATTAGATAATAGTTATGATGTCGAATTAGCTGATGGGAAAATAGTCAGGATATACACTATTATACGAGGTTGCACTTTAAATTTCTTAGACCATCCGTTTCACATAGATCTAATGCCCGTAGAATTGGGTAGTTTTCAACATTAGTAATCGCATGGATTGTTTAAGAAAGTATCACGTCAATGATCGTATTCTATGTGAACATGTTCAAGTTCCTTATGGGACATTGAAACTTTGACTTTTTGTGGCAACGAAAGAGCATACGATAGAGAATCTCGGTTGGGCCGTTTATCATCATATTCAAAGGCTTCAAGAGTCATGGGCAAAGGATGCCATGTCTTTTTTGGCGCAGATATCCGCCAAGAAAGAGGAGGACAAGTCAGAAGGAAAACAAATAAAGGACGTACCAATCGTCGAGATTTTCCAGAAGTGTTTCTTTCTCGAGGACGTTGCCAGTCTTCCTCTAGGCTCGCCCAGGGAATTTTCAGATCGAGTCTGATTCCAGTTGCCGCGCCCGTAGCTCGATCATCGTATCGATTAGCTCCATCCGAAATGAAGGAATTATCGGAGCAACTACAAGAGCTTTCCGATAAAGGATTCATAAGACTTAGTTCCTCACCTTGGGGAGCCCCGGTCTTGTTTGTCAAAAAGAAGGATGGGTCATTCAGGATGTGCATTGACTACAGGGAGTTAAATAAGCTGACAATGAAGAACCGTTATCCACTCCCGAGGATCGACGATTTATTTGATCAACCTAAGGATCCCAGTATTATTTCAAAGATAGATCAGAGATCAAGATATCACCAGCTTTAGAGTAGAGAGCAATGACATTTCCCAAGACGGCATTCCGAACTCGGTATGGTCATTACGAGTTTCAGGTTATGCCATTCGGACTAACAAATGCACCTGTGGTATTCATGGACCTCATGAACTGAGTATGGCAATGCCTTACATAGATAAGTTCGTAATTGTCCTTCAACGATGACATACTTTATTTAATTCAAAGGACAAGAAAGTAGCTGAAGACATCTTAAGGAGCATTTAGTAATTGCTTAATAAGGAAAAGTTGTATGCCAAATTTTCAAATATGAAATTTTGGATTCCGAAGGAACAAACTCTCGGCACTCATTGAAGCAAGGCAATACACGTGGATCCCAGCCCGAAGTGATAGAATCAATCAAATATTGGCGAACTCATAAGACACCGACGGAAGATCCGCCAATTTTTAGTCTTGCTGGTTACTATCGAAGGCTCATCGAAGGATTTTTGAAGATTGCTAAATCAATGACGAAGCTTACTCAGAAAGGAATCAAGTTTGACTCGGGTGAAAAGGAAGAGAACGCATTTCAGTTGATAAAGCAGAAGTTGTGTAGTGCGCCAATTCTGGCTTTACCTGAAGGAAGCAAAGACTATTTGTGTGGTCCTACTATGATTTCGTCACACAAATGTTTAGTGTTGTATTTGATTCAAGATAGAAGGTGATTGCCTATGCTTCTCGACAACTAAAAGTTCACGAGAAGAACTACACCACTCATGATTTAGAACTTGGATCGGTAGTGTTTGCTCTAAAGATATGGAAACATTACCTGTACGGAACCAAATGCACCATGTTCACCTACCAAAAAAGTCTACAATACATTCTCGATCAAAAGGAGCTTAACATGAGGCAACGTCGTTGGCTAGAATTGTTGAGTGATTACGATTGTGACATTCGTTATCACCCGGCGAAAGCAAACGTGGTGGCCGATGCATTGAGCCGTAAGGAACAGATTGATCCATTGCAGGTTCGAGCCTTGGTTATGACTATTGGCTTGGATCTTCCAAAACGAATTTTAGAAGCTCAGATCGAAGCCTAGAAACTAGAGAATCTTATGAATGAAGATGTAGGCGGTATGATCAGAAAGGATATACCTAGGGAAAGGTTGAAACCACGTGCCGACGGGACTTTATGTTTACACGGCAGGAGTTGGTTACCTTGCTATGGAGATTTAAGATCCGTGATTATGCACGAATCTCACAAGTCAAAATACTTTATCCATCCCAGTTCTGAAAAGATGTACCAAGATGTGAAGAAACTGTATTGGTGGCCAAACACGAAGGCTGACATCGCCGCTTATGTTAGCAAGTGCTTGACGGTGCGCAGGGGTCAAGGCCGAAACATCCAAAGGCCATCAACTGTAGTACAACCAGAAATACCCGATAGGAAATAGATAATATCACATGGATTTTATCACCAAGCTTCCTAAGTCGTCACAAGGTTTTGACACCATTTGGGTGATTATAGATTGACTTACAAAATCTGCCCACTTCTTGCCAATAAGGGAGAACGATCCATTAGACAAATTTGCAAGGTTGTACTTGAACAAGATAGTAGCAAGACACGGGATACCTACTTCGATTATCTGTGATCGTGACGGGAGATTCACATCCAATTTCTGGAAATCATTTCAGAAAGCTTTGGGTACAGACATAAGTATGAGCACTGTATATCATCCAGAAACTGATGCCAGATCGATAGAACAATCCAAACTCTCGAGGACGATGCTACGTGCTTGAGTGAACGGATTTTGACAAGGGAAGGATAAACATCATTTGCCAATTAGTTGAGAGTTTTTCAAATAACAACATATCTATCAAGCTTAGCATAAAAGGCCAGCACCTTATAGGCACTGTATGGTCGAAAAAGGTTCAATCACCGTATCAGGGCCGAAGTTAGAGAAGCCCAATTGACTGGTCCGGAATTAATCCAAGAAACAACAAAAAAGATCATCTTGATTAAGCAAAGGATGCAAGCTGCTCAGGATCAAAAAAAGAGCTACGCTGATCGGAAGCAAAAGCCGATGGATTTCGAAGTTGGGGATATGGTTATGCTCAAGGTCTCACCGTGGAAAGGGGTTGTATGATTCGGTAAGCGAGGCAAGCTGAATCCAAGATACGTCAAACCTTTTAGGGTGTTAGCCAAAGTGGGGAAATATGCCTACAAGCTAAAACTTCCCCAACAGTTAAGCATAGTTCATCATACTTTCCATGTGTCTAATCTGAAGAAATGTTACGCTGACGAACCATTAGTCATGCCGTTAGAAGGAATTCACGTTGACGATAAGCTCTAGTTTGTGGAGGAGCCCGTTGAAATCATAGAACGGGAGATCAAACGATTGAAGCGAAGCCAGATACAATTGGTTAAGGTTCGCTGGAACTCTAGGAGAGGTTCTGAGTTCACCTGAGAACGTGAAGATCCGTTCAAATAAAAATACCCACACCTTTTCACAAACCGGGCTTCGTCATCCACTACAAGGTCTTAAGCTTTGAGGACAAAGCTCTTTTAACGGGTAGAGACTATAACATTTCTCAATTTCAGGTCATTTCACGATTCCTATTATCCGTCACTATTTATTTTGGTCTAATAAACGTTTACTTTTAATTTAACTTTTAAGCTAAATCGCGTAGACTAGAAGTAATCATTTAATGTAAACGGTCATACATCGACCAAGTAATATATAATTATTGAGAAGATAATTATTAACTTTGCGTATTTTATTTCTATTGGTCACGTAAAGGGTTTACATTTTGCAATAAAATACATTTGGACACACCTCGGAAATACCTAGACTTACCTAGACTCAAACCAATATCCACTTTTAAAACCTTAACACAAAAATTAAGTAAATTTTGTGTACATAACTTACTATGGCCGAATATTGGGCACCAAATCCACTAGAAATCCTTAAGGATCTTGCTAAGTACTTGTACAAAATCCCTTAGAATAATTAGTACTAAGTGTTTCCTATTTAGTCTCATTACACAATGGTTCAAAAACCATTTTTGCTCCCATTTTTTCTTCCCTTGGATACCCGGCTACATACAATGCACATACACAAACCATAAGATTTCCAAATCTTAGGTAACCTTGTACAAATATTGAGTAATTAAAACATGTACTTAGGTGGTTTAGCAAAATATAATGTGAGGCTAACTAAAACCACAAAACCACGCCAAGATGGGCCAACGGTTTGTTAGTTTGATGACTAGTAAAAGTAAACTAGTATCTTGTCTATAAATACACACTCACACTTGACATTTTACACTCTTACAAACACAAAAAAAACTTAAACTATAAACACATACACTCTCTTCTTTAAGTTCAGGTCATAAACCGCGACAAACACTCTGCAACCCCACCTGAATCATTTGAACTTACAAACGCCACTAAGAATTCTATAATCTATATTTGGCATGAGCAATTGCATAAGGGGTACTCGATCCAAGGGTTGGCGTACGTTAGGTTAATTCGATCGGGTATACATTGGGTTAGCACTCCACACGTCCAAAACTCGTCAACCAATACACTAGGAATCTTGTAAGTCTCGTTTGAACCTATACCACTCTTATTATACTTGTTTTCTTTGTGAACTAGTCGAATTGTCTCGTTAATATATAAATGTTATGCTAGCGTGAGTTCACGGATAAGTAAATACAAAACATGCGCGTTGTGCGCAATGTAATTGCGTATATACGAGTTGTGTGGTGTTAAAACATAAAGAAACACGTAACGCCTAACCTATTAACAAGCAAGACTTAAAAACCTTTCGTTTGTATCAAAACGTGGACCTCGACGTGAACAATAACCATATGCATGAAATAGTAATAAATCTATACGTAAACTTGCATTGTAAACATAACACTAAGGCTAGGGAATGTGTATACAAACTTATTGAACGCTTGCATGTGTTAAACGAACCATAGGGAGGATAAACAAAATCAAAGTGTTTGGCTTATGGTTAAACACCACAAACGCGAACCATATGCACCAACAGTGGGCACATTCGTCCACTCTTGGGCAGCGTATCCCACCAAAGGTTAAGCATGACTTATAGTTAGCTTATCTCAGGATTGAAGAGCTTAAGCGAGAGCTAAAGGGTTTATCAAACCCTAACAAAACCCTACAAGAACATTAATAAGTTAATCGGACCCTTAATGGACCAATTGGGCCCAACAGCCTACGTCCAAACCCAAACAGGCCAAATAAGCAAGCTTGGCAGGCCCACAACTTATTTATAAGCCTTACGTGCTTATTAATAATCCAACGAGCCTACTCATGCGAATATGGACCCTTTGTACCTTTTTAAAAACCAAAAAGATCCTAAATGGGCTCGTTAGCCCATTACCATGAACCACGAAACCCATACGCCACGAATAAGCTTGGCAGCTTATTTGTGAGCTTAAAACAACTTATGAGGCTTATAATAAACATAGAGAGACTATTAAACCGTAATGTGACAAGCCCAAAAGCTTATAATGTCTATCGGACTTGTAATGGGCCCAAAAGCCCATTACTGGGTACCTAAGTGCTTATTTAATAAGCCACAAAATGAAAACAACTTAACATATTTCATGAGTACTTCTTGAGTTAAAAAAATAATTAGGATCATGTAGTGAAACTCAAATGGACCCTTAAAAGCGTTTCGGGATATGATTGGTGGGCAAACAAGCCCAACAAACTCTAGTAAGCTCAAATAAGCTCATTTGAGCTAATTCTTCATCCAAACAGTTTCATATGAGCTTATACAAGTCAAATAAGAGCTTATGTACTTTTGGAATCCTAAATGGACCCTTTATTTACTTAATGGGCCTTAACGAGCTCAAAAAGCCCAATAAGCTTAAATAAGTTCATCCGAGCTTATTTATAAGCTGACCCAGCTTATGAGGCTTATTGGAGCTTAATGAAACCCAATACCACTTGTTAGATCTTAATTGGGTTTAAAATGTGATTTTTACAAGTTAAGGGACTAAATGTGTCATTTTGAAGCATGAGGGTAAACTGGCAATTACACTAATTTAAGTAATTGACGGGACTGTTTTATTTTTCGATTCTAAAACTTTAGGGATTATTGGAACATATAAGGACCTAAAGTGTAACTTTATAAAGTTGAAGGGCCAAATGTGTACAAGTGAAAACTTAAGGGTCTAAAGAGTAAATGATATATTTTCATAAACTTAAGGGACTGTTTTGTAATTACATAAAACTCAAGGGTAATTTATAAAAAACCCAAAATGTGATTTTATAAAACACTTATGACGAACGGACTAATTATATTCGGATATTATACACATAAACCTAACGATTTAAAATAAATATACGAAATAAATATTAATACATTTATACGTATACAAGAATGTGTGAAATCGTATACCTTCCCAAGAGCCATCAAACATTTTCAAATACAATAAACATGTGCACCACCCACACAAGTGATAACAGTGATACAATAAACTAGCAAATTACTGTAGTTTTATACAATGGAGTTCAGTTAGCCTAAACTTATAGACAAAGACTTGCCGTATTTACTTAGGTAATTGACGGTGTGATTCATACTTGGATATATATCATTTCCCTCAGAGGACTATTTACTAAGGTGAGTTCATAGCCCCACCAAGTTTTACAATTATTTAAATGATTTACATTCCTTGGGTGAGAACATGCCTTTGTTTTTTACAAATCGAACGCAGTGTATATATATACTATGATTAACCGTGGTTGCCTGACGTTCTATAACCCACAAATCCCATTAACATGAACTGTCAATTGCTAGTTAGCGTAGCCGAGAAAGATTATAAAAAGATCTATTGGTATTGACATCCGTTTGTTTGAGTATCGCACACAGTTCCCGGGTTGCCCGTGGGACAACAAACGTATACCCATTCGGATTGGATGTTTGCAGGTTAAAACATCATTCAAGGCATTATTATAGTCAATATTATTGCACTCGAAAACCTTGTCGAGCTTTAGTGTCATGAACTTAGGAAACGTAATTACTTTTTATGATATTTGCATTTTTTGCTTAATACAAACACTTGGAATCTTGCGGTCCCAACCTTGAATTTACATAAAAAACCTTGAATTCCCAACTTTAATGTTGACGTTATAAGTCATGTTTTCTCAAGTCATTAAGGTACGAGGTGCAATGATACATTAGAAGTCAATAATTGAAGAGTCATATTAAAGATTTGGGGTCTTATTACATTTTGGGGGCAATTGTTATAAACTGAAATCTTTATTTATACTGTTGAACAATTTGAAGCCATGAGCTTATGTAACAAACAAGTATTTTGTTAATCCAATGTATCTTTTTCAAACGACACGTTTAGTGGTCGTTCTCATATCTTGTGCTATTGATCTATGAAGTAACGCCCTCGGATATACATTATATTCCACTGCTACCCAGATTTGGGGGTGTTACAGCTTATTCTTATGTGAGTGTCGTTAAGATTAAGAGCAAGATATTGTTCTAGTGTGAGGGTTTCGATGTCAATTTCTCTAACATCTTCAGATTCTGATTCGAATGACCCAGATTCATAAAAAGAATAGATGTTGTGAATTGGAGCAGGCGAAGTGTCTCTTCTAGCTCAAAACTGTCTTTCAAGATTGGCGAACGAAGAAGCCATCTTAGAGTTACTGCTTCTAGTTCTTATAAGGAAAAGAAATTAAAACTAAAATGTTAGCTCCCCGACAATGGCGCCAAAAACTTGATGCGTATTTTATTTTAAAATATATTTTGTTCAAGTTTTAAATTTATAAAACTCGATTCACCTGACAAACGTACTAACGGGCAGAGAACCCGATCATGAGTAGTGTAGAGATAGTAAATCCGAGGTCGTCCCAAGAGCTAAGTGTCAATTAGTTTTAATTTGAATTGTCACGTTTGAAAAATGGTTTGAAGTTGATTTATAAAAATAACAAGAAAGTAAAGTGTGAAATTTAAAAGTAATAAAAGATATCAGAGAGAAAGGCGTGTTAGCCTATCCATTTCATTACTAACATTATAATTACGTTTTCCTATGCAATGTTACACTATGGTTGCATTAGTGATTTCTAAAGTCGACAGAGTTGAATAGATATCTTTAGTCTGTCCTATAATTCTTGCGATCTCGAATTCCCTGAAAGTCACGAAGGTATGGCAACTAGGTCATAGTGATTAATTCCAACTATCCCAAGAACTAGTCTAATAACCTGTATAGATTATTAACCCTCTCTGAAAGAGTTTCTGTACTTTTTAACTAAATTTAGTGATATAGGCGATAACTTGATTAGTTCCTACACTAGGGATATGGTTCCAAACCTAACCTAGTACCATGTTAATCCCAGGGTTACACGATAGTCAAAGGATATCTAACAAAACCATAATCTAATAGGAAACAAACATTATAACGATAGTAAATTCATGACTAGGCCAGCACTTGAAGTGCTTAGCCGCTCATAGAAACAACACAACAAGAATTAATAAAGGTAATCATGGATTGAAAACTCATAATTCTTACAGAAGCGGTTTATGAACGATTAAATACAAAAGTAAGATAAGTGTGATCTCCTTTGTACTTCTAATGGAATTCTTCGAGCTATGGAGGTGATGTGTTTCAAAAGCTTTAAATTTATAATGACTGAAAATACCAATTTTATTATAGGGAAACATACGGGTAAAAGTATAACCCACGTATGTAGTATAATCTTTTTAGGTGAGACCAGGTCGTCCACAGGGATTTGAGTAGTATTCTAATAATTAAAAAAAAGACTTTAACAATTTTGCAAATAACGTTTTACCAGTGATAATAAAGATGACTACTCGGATAGTTGAAAATAATTTATAAGTGTTAGAAATGATCTTGAAAATGGAACCTTTAACTTACAAAAAGGAGTTCTCGTCAGAAAACGTTTTCACAAATTAATTTGATTAACTCAAGACTTATATTTAGTAGACTAGATCAAATGTGTCACTCAAATAGTTTAGTTACTTATTATATCAAAGCTTATTTTGTTTATCATTTTACGTAAGTGGATTTCTCGACACAGACGTTAAAGATCATAGACAATCTTTAGAACCACATAGACCATAACGGGTCTTTCGACCTATAACGATATGATTATATAATCTAAGATTTATAAGCAAAATGGACAAGATAAAATATAATAGGATTGCAACATAAGCTTGAGATTAAAAAGATCACGATCATACCAAACACTTATTCATTATCATAACGTCACCGAGTAGTCATGAGAGATTTAGCCTCTCATTGCTATGAGGTTCATAACATAAGATGATTCAACATGAATTTCCATTATTCCAATATACTAATATGATATTCTACTTCGTTCTTGATTGTTTGATCTTGAATCTTCAAAAGGGTGTGGTGTTTATGGTGTTTTGGTTATATGGGTGGAATGGATGAAGATTTGCTGATGAGATGGTTAAGGAATGAAGAGAGGAATGATTTATGAGATGCTTTGAGAGTGAAAATTCATCCTCTATTTATAGGCTGTGAGAGGGGTAAAAGTGCGGCGCATAAAGATATTAGTGCGGTGTACTTGGTGATTAAATGCGAGGAAATTAAATATTTAGTGGAGAATTGCGGCACACAAGAGAATTTATGTGGCGTACTTAAGGTATTAATACAATAGTGCATGTTTTAAGAGGAAGTGCGGCGCACTACTGATAAGTGCGGCGCACTTGCAGACTTTTCAGCTTGAGATTTTATTCTTTTCTTGTATCTTGATTTCCAATATGTGTAAACACGACACTTGAGCTAGGTTCCTTTTTATCTTGAGATGTCTTCTAATGAACCTGAAGTCAATTCATGCTATTAATTATCAGAAATTCACGAGAAATGATTAAATATATATAAATAACGCCACCTAAAACATGTATTATTTGGGCGCTATCAGTTGTTGTTTTTGATCTATGATCAAGACGTTTGTGTATATAGTTGTGTCTTTATCATGGTAATGGTCGGGAAAAAGTGTCTAGCAACTTGTGCCTTATCTTTTTGGACTTAATCTATTTGCTTCGTAATTTTTATTTAACAACAATTTATTTCCCTTTCCAAATCATTAACCTTAGGTTTTACTCGAACAAGGATGTGATCGAGTCATGCATGTCTATTTCGTCATTACGGCCATGTATGTGTGATTCAGCTGCCTTGTTGGTTTATTACTTTTGGTGAAAGTTAGAAGATTCATACCCTATATCATTCTTCATCCTAACCCCCCTTTTTGGATTATAAACTCGAATGAGGATGTGATCGAACACACATGTCTATTCCGTCGTTACGGCCATGTATGTGTGATTCAGCTGCCTTGTTGGTGTGGTACTTTTGGTGAAAGATTGTTAGAATGATCAACCCTAAGCCTTATAATAAAAACCCATTTTACCTTTATAAACTTGTTACTCCTTAGCTCTAGTGGTGGAGATGTGTATCCTTGCCAAGCTTATGATAGAATACTCGTCACGATCGAGCAATTGAGCGAATTAGTTACATGTTACCACATAGATTAGTTGAGTGATTTGAGTGTTTTCATCTACCTATTTCGTGAGGTGTTTGGTTGTGTACTTGTAATTGATCAAATAAATGCTTAAATGGAAAAATCCTTAGGGATACATTTTTATAAACTTCTAAAGGCTACTTGAGGACAAGTAGGATTCAAGTGGGGGGATATTTGATGACATCAAATAACATTACTTTTATAACATCATTTATCCCATGTAAATAACCCATTTTGTATAATTATTGCAAAGAATTGTTACTTAATCGTTTGTATTTGAGAATTGCAGTAATTATGGAGTACTTGGTGAAGATTAGCAAAAAGGCACGCATTCTGGAGCTTAAACGAAGACATTTGAAGATTATTGTTCTGACATCCAATACGCCGTATCCATCAAGGAAGATACGGCGTATCTGTGCCTGCACTTCACTAAAGACCACAAAGGAACAAGGATCAATACGCCGTATCCAGAGAAGTCTATACGCCGTATTCAAGATATAGTAATAAAATATTCTGGAAGATATCGAACGTGGTCCCTACTCCAAGAAACCCCCGATACGCCGTATTGACCTCAGTCAATACGCCGTATCGACCAAATTCCAGACCTTATAAATAGAAAACCTAAAAACGGGTTTTCAGTGTGCTAAATCATATTTTCGATACCTTAACCATAAAAGTCGATTTTCAAAAGAGAAGAAGAGCAGAAGAGGTTGAGCAAAGTAATTAATTCCATAGGAAACAACTTGTAATCTCCTATACTCTTGTAATCGTTTAGTTTTTGGTATCATTCGTTAACTCGATTAGTTTACCTTGGCTAATGTGACACCCCCATAAAATCACAACGCAACGGAATACCACTTTGGGGTGCTACTTCATAGTTCATACACACAAGTTATAGAAAACGACCTCAAACAGAGACGTTTAATAAAATGTGACAGTCGATTTAAATAAATCAAAGTAAATTTAGGTCCTAATAATTTCCTTTTAACAAAAGTTACAAGCGTTCAAACATGACTCAATTGTATATTTAAAGATAAATGGTTATCGACTGTGAAGAAAACCGAGTCTTTAAAGTTTTGATATCCGCGCGACTCAAATGCTCCTAATGCTCAGCTAGCAATATAATAACCTGAGAAAATACATGCAAAAACGTCAACAATAATGTTGGTGAATTCATAGGTTTAAGTAAAAGCAGTATTGAATTAATTCAAGTAATATTTGAGTAAGAAAAGTAGCGTTACAACATTTCAAAGTATTATTTCCGAAATCTAATTAGTGATTCAATAAATCAAGAAATGTTCAGTAAATCCACAGAGTTTATAATAAAGAGTAAAAGCAATTTAGAACACAAGTATAGTTCAATAGGGGACATTGCAACGAATACAATGTATCAATTCATCTTTATCGCATTGAGCTCATGACACCGAACCTTGACGTTAACGCATAACTTGTATGCAAACACAGTTGCCCCACAACTAGGTATTATTGCCTTATACCTACGATTCTCAATACAAATTGTCCGTTGACTGGGTGCTCTCATTTGGATTCATACCCCCGGACAGGGCTGTCAAACCCAATAGATCTATTTATTTGTACTAGCGTTCACCCATTATAGGCAATTAACAGTTCATGAAATTAGGGACTTTGGCAATAGCGACTCATGCAGATAATTTCATAATCGGGTCAAGCATACCCTTCAAGCACTTGTGTTCCATTAGTAAAACAAATAATGTATTCAAAACTCACGGTTTTGTAAATAGATAGTCAATGATCTCAAATCATGTAGTAAGCAAATCAAGCTTTAATAAAGATAGTCAAGTAACGCTTAAGTAGTGGAAATCAATAAGTTTACTTAATAAAACGAGCATGTATTCTCACCCCAAAAACAATTTATGAAAACTATTAAAAGGGTAAAGGTGGGGCTATGAACTCACCGTATGAAGAAGTAGTGATTCTAGAAATCTTGACGACGAAGACGAATGCCAACGATCAACCGCGACCTATAATAGTGGCGCGTAATTAAAACTCACACTTATAATAAGGTGTAACATAATACGAGTAATTAGATACATATTTATATATATCAGCATGTAGTAATATCCTATGCTTAAGAATCCATGAATGAGAATCACTAAAATGCTACACTTACATTTTCTGAAATTTGTCCGGTTTTTACTAGTCGTTAACCACACTTAAAGAGATACAAAACGGTCGAATCCGATGTTCTCCTTCTATATCTACCCACATATACATGTTATTAAACCTCAGTAGCTTTCCCCAAAATCATAGCCAATTCTAACCATTTTTCAAAAATGCGCTAACGCAACATATCCCAAAACAGGGTCTGCTGGACTTTGAAAAAGTTGGACACTATTAGACACCTCTAGCCTTTCCAAAAAAATCTAGAAAAATTCAGGAAGGTCACACATATTATGAAGATGCTACGGTGTAAATATCGTCGAAACATTTTAAGTTTTGACCCACCTGCTCACTACATCTTTGAAACTGAAATTCGAACTCAGAAAACCCAGTTTTGACAACCAATTTCGTAAACATGTTTTGACCCACCTTTAGGTACTGAAAATCGTTGAGGCCTAGCTCGTTGGAAAGTAGACTCGAAGTAATTAGTCATAGGGTCCTGCAAACCTAGAAAACCTATTGGCATGACCAAGTTACACTAAGCGCAAGATGGACTAAAATTCTGCACAAAAACAGTGGGTGTAGAATTTTGCCGTTTTAGTTTTCAAACTTCATAATGCCATATCTTTTTCGTTTTTAAGAATTAAACGCTCTACCTTATATCAAAACGATCCT
>BQNB010070552.1:0-33087 GCA_026074375.1 Tanacetum coccineum
CATTGTGACTCGTGTCAGCGTCAGGGAAAGATCTCATAACGGGATGAAATGCCCAAAAATCCTATTCAAGTTTGTGAGATTTTCGACCTCTGGGCATCGATTAAGTGAAATTGCTCCCCACCAACGACGCCCGAGTAGTGGTTAAGTTTTTAAAACAATTATTTTCTAGATTTGGAACCCCACGGGCCATCATTAGTGATCGAGGGACGCATTTTTGTAACGACTAATTTTCTAAAGTTCTTCAAAAATATGGTGTTACGCTTAGGCTTTCGACCTCATATCACCCACAAACCAGTGGCCAGGTGGAGGTTTCCAATAGAGGTTTAAAAAGGATATTAGAAAGGACGGTAGGCGAACATCGGGCGAGATGGGCCGATAAACTTGATGATGCCTTGTGGGATTTTCGTATTGCTTTCAAAACACCGATCGGGTGTACTCCTTATAAGCTGGTTTACGGAAAAGCTTGTCATCTGCCCATCGAGCTTAAGCATAAAGCCTACTGGGCCTTGAAATGGACTAACTTTGACCTAAAAACCGTGGGTGATCACTGTAAAGTTCAACTTAACGAATTAAATGAACTACGAGATCAGGCCTACGAGAGCTCTTTGATCTATAAAGAGAAGACAAAAAAGATTCACGATGCTAAGATCAAAAACCGTGAGTTTCACATTGGAGATCGTGTCCTTCTTTTTAATTCTCGATTAAAGTTGTTCTCGAGCAAACTAAAATCCCGTTGGACCGGACCGTTCACTGTGGCCCAAGTTTTTCCCTATGGGACCATTGAGTTATCTCAAGCCGATGGTCCTAACTTTAAGGTGAATGGTCATCGTGTGAAGCATTACTTTGGAGGGGACATACCATCAAAGGTAGTCCCGGATCTCCAAACTTTCCCCATGGACAACTAAATGCGGGGATCGAGTCAAGCTATGTGACTCGGTTACCAAAAACAAAGCGCTTCGTGGGAGGCACCCCATGCTTATCTATCTTTCTTCTTTCTTATTTCTAATGTGATGTGAGGAGGCTCGTACTCTTCCGATTCTTGTTGTTTGTGCTTGTGATTGTTTGTAGGATTTACCCAAAAATTTTGAAGACTCTCGTGTTCGGTATTTTGTCCCGGTCCACTCGAGCTTCCTAGCCTTTGCTTGCCATTAGTTTGGGGAAATCCGATATCCTAGATTATTATCGACTAACATTTATCTTGTAGCTTACTTAATAAACGGCTTAAGATTTTTGTGATACTTTCTCCATGCTCGGATTATGCATTCGACTTTTTGAGTTCTAGTATGGGGTTTTGAGCCTTAGACTAGGAAACATTGAGGATAATGTTTAGTTTTAGTATGGGATGGTATATCTTCGATATGATCTTACCTGCCTTTTGCCCGTTGTTCTCACGTACCCCGTTTTCCCACAAAAATTTGAAAATTTTATACATAAAAAAATGATGAAAATAGAAATAGTTGATAAAATAATAAGTATTTTGACACGAATGTAGGCTTTCCGTTGGTGAGAACAAAAGTAAATTTTGACTCGACCGGTTTTATATCTTAGCTTTTCTCCTTAACATGTATAGATTGAAATTTTGCTAATCTTTTATACAAGGAGCTATAAAAAGCAAGTCTAGCTTGAAATAGTCAAGACTTTGCAAGTTCCCATAATTGATTTTAAATATGCAAAGATCGATTTATTAGGCTAAGCATTCACTAGTTTCTTTCTTAAAAATTTTAAATTGTGAAGAACAAGAAATGATAGAGTAAAATATAAGTTTTGATGTTAAACGTGGAATAGTTGGATTTCTTTAGAGCTCATAAGTGTTAATTGTGGCTTTTTCTCCCATTAGCTTGTTTCACCTTTATATATAATTGTTTAATAAATAGAGTTGTTTGGTTTTTTGGTTAATAATTAGTTCATAGAAGTTTTTTTTAGTTCCTTTATGATTAAGATGAGTATACATCAGGAATACTTAATTTGGCATACTATATGTATCACATGAATAAATATTTTGCTTATCCCTTAAAGAGCCTTAGGGTATATGGGGTAAGTGAAATTATAGCCTTATTCATTCCTTAAAGAGCCTTAGGGTATATGGAATGGATAATGTTGCTTAATTTTTGTCTTGTTTGTACCTTAAAGAGCCTTAGGGTATATGGTGCAAATAAGATTGGTCCATTTATGTCTTAAAGAGCCTAAGGGTATATGACATGAATGGTGCCTTGCTTAAGTAACCTAATAAAAGCCAAATTTGGTTGCCTCGATGTGAACTTATTTTGATGCATTTGATCTTTTTGAAACGGATAAGGAACTAATTATTGCGTCTTAACCGTTACCCTTTATTTTTGGAATTAATAAGTATCGAAATAAAGTCTTAAAGAGCCTTCGGGTATATGACTTAAATAAAATCTTGAGATACAAAATTAGGAATAAGGGAGGAGAAGTAATACACAATTAGCTTTTATGAGTAGTGTTAGCATCATAACTTGTATTTTACAATGATCTTGTTTTTAAGCTTGGCTTGGAGAAGTGAAAGTCGGGGACGATAAATTTATCCATTTGGACACTTTTTGTGCTTTTTGTTCCGTGATCCTAAAAGTTATCAATGAATAATGAAAGCAATACATTATGTCACACATGAATAAGTTGTAAGTTAGAAATTAAGAAAATCATAAAAAATGGAAAAATATTGAAAAATGGGAAAACGAGGTGTTTTAAAACTTGTGATTTCTTAACTCTCCCTACAAAAGACTTTGCTACTTTTCAAAGGATTAGTTTGGGAGGTTTGGGGTATTTGATTTTAGATCATATAATATTGCGTGAGGACACGGCAATCACTTAGTTTGGGGAATTCTAATATGTGAGAAATCACATATCCGTTTTGTACCAAAAATGACCTTAAAAAGATGAAAAATGAATATATTATGCTTGTATATTGTATATTTTGTCTTTTATGATGTGTAGGTACGGATATTACAAGAATCACATGAATTATCCAAAAAAACCGAACCGAAACAAGAACGGAAGGTACACAAGGTCGGGTGTTTATTAGCAAGGGTCAAAAAAGTAAATCATGGTCACTTTGGTCTACTCAGTAAAAGACAATACCTTTAATTACCAAAAGTCCTTTAAATGTCAAATCATTTCACCATAGTCCCGAATCTAATTAACCGTTAGTCCTATATATGCTTATGGACTAATCGGTTCGTTAAGAAAACAAATAAAAACCCAATAGCCCAAATCCTTTGGCCCGTTTACCCTTAAACCCAAGTCAACCATAAAAGACGGGTCAACAAGTCTAGGTAGACAATGCAGTCAAAATTAAATACTATTCACCGCCCCCTACATTTCCCTCCTTTTTCATAACACAGGGTAATTTAGCTAATCAATCAATCTCATCCTACATGGCTCAAAGATTCTAATACAAAGCTCCAGCTCAGTAAGTGAAAACGTCACTCCTTGATTCTAATTAGCTGAGCTGAACATGGGACAACAAGGATAGACACGCATCCACCAAAGAAACACAATAAGTGAGGGATTTTTACACTAAAACTAGTTCAAAAGAAGCACAATCAGTTATCAATGATTGGATTGCCACGCTGGCAATCCGTGTGACTTATCTCAATCCAAGGGCTACAATTAAAGATGCTAATTCAGTTGGGGATCTATGGCTGAGATTAAAGGAGCGTCTAAGGGGCTAGAACCTTCTCCTCTTGCCTATAAAAGGAAGCCTCACCTCACACTCACAGGGGATTATCTAGTGTAGGAAAGTAGATTTAGTATAATTTTAGCTTATTAATCATTTTTAGCTTATTGTTTTCAAATCAATGTAACTTTCTTTTCATTAGCTTGTACTCAGTTTATTCAATCAATAAAAGTTTGTTTTCATATTGTTTAATTTGCAATTCATGTTTTTACTTTACTTAACTATGGTTTGATTAAGCTCTTTTATACTCAAATAAGCTCAATAAGCTGTCACCTTAACTAATAAGCTAGCTAATTACTCAGTTAAGCTCTCAAAGCTTAACTGAGCTTATTGATACTCAAAATTCACCCCAAATGTACCTCAGCTTATTTGGAAGGGAAGCCAGTTGTGGAAGGGCTTCCAAGACCTTACCAGCTTATCCTAGATAAGCTGGAGCTTTGTTGATCAGCTCTTGGAGCATTTATATAAGCCTTGTTTGTGCAAAGGCTTTTGTAAGTTCCTATTTTACATTTTATAGCTTAAATTTGCACTTTAGCTTAAATCTGCTTATAGTCTGCTTATTGTTGTTTAGATTAGCTTATTATTGTTAAATTTAGTTGTTTGATGCTTAATAAGTTCAGTTGCTAGTATAAATTTCATTTTACTTGTCTTTAATATAAAACAGTTATAAAAACCATAAATATTAGCATTAGCTTGTAGCTTATAGTTTCTGCTTATTTGATTGATGAATATTGTTCATTAGGTCTGTTATAAGCTTGTCATTATCTGGTATTATAGATCTAAGCCTTAACTCTCAATTTTATATGCTGAATATGAGTTTAAGATTTTTAAAGGGGTGTTTGGCTCATGGCAGTACTAACTTGAGTTAGTGCTGTCCATAGCCATTTAGTCCTTTAAGTTGATTTTAAATCTCAAATTTAGGTTTATAAAGTTAGGATTTAAGGTTCTTATAGGCTAAATCAAGTTTTAATCAAGTTTGTGAGTAGTTGTTAAAAATCTGTGGACATTAGTTCAGGTTCTTAGGATCTTTGTGATTATATATGCTCTAGCTGCATTTGTTGATCATTTTGTTCTTGATTAGTTGTTTAAAAGGTATTGAAAACAAGTTTTTAGGTCTGCATAATTTGGTTTTGAGTTTTGGTCATTTTTGTGTCAATTGCATCAGTCAAATAAACAGCCAAAAGGCCTCTTTCAATTCAAAGTTTAAGTTAGTAAGTAGTTTGAATTAGCTTTTAAAATTAAGTGCACAAGTAGATTATAGGCCAAATTAGATAGGTTAGGGCTTATTTCAGTTTAAATAGCTTATTTGAGTGTCTGTTTTAGATCTGCAAATTTGTCCTTTGTCTTTTCATAAAAACTTTAAAAACCAAAAAAATAGTGTATTCTGCATAAACAGCTTTTTCAATTGAATTTTTCTTAGCTTTATTGAATTTCAAAATGTTTTTTGATTGTTGTTTTAAGTAGCTCATAGGATAAGCTTTCTAGTGGTATATGCCACTAAGCCATAAGGTTCCTTTAGCTGGCTGAAAAATAAGCTCAAAAAGTCCTTGTTGGACTGTTTGGATAGCTGTTTTAAAACCAAAGTGCTTAATTGAGTTTCTCAGCTTATGGCTTGTTGTTTTTGTTTAATTCTTGCTCTAACTTGCTTATTAGATTAGTTGTAGATTAGTTGTATCTTATTTGGCTCAGGTTTTAGCTTATTTTAGCTTCTTAGTTACTTAAATTTAGTATAAAAGGTTGAAAAGTGTTAAGTCACATATGTCTGTTTAATTAGCTGTTTTCTAGCTTAATTGTGATTTTGAAAAAAGTTGTCTTAACAAAAGTTGCTTATTCTTAGTTGTTTTATTAGTTTGTTCAAAAAGATTTGAAAAATTAAAAAATTTTGCAAAAAGAGAAGCCACATGTTCGAACCTGTGACCTCCCTTTCCACACCCAAACATCTCAACAACACACACACACAAACCATCTCGCCCTTAGGACTTTTTCAAACAACTTTTGCACAATTTATTTCTTAAACTCTTTATGCCAGTTTTGCTTATTAAAGCTTATAGCTTATTTCTGGCTTATTGGTTGTAGGATCCCGAATTCACACAAACATGTATAGATCTAGAGAGATCTAGAGAGAGAAAGTTAGAGAGAGAGAATGGTTGAGAGAGAAACTAATAAACACACTAAAGAGTATGTGTAAAATGAATAGATGCTTACCTCTTCTAAAGTTGGAAGAGGTATTTATAGTTCTTACAATACACCGGGTATTAGTACCCGGTTCAATACCGAAAGTCATACGTTTACCTATTAAACTACGAGCTATATTGAACAGTAAAATACATGGGGTGACCGAGTCTTTTTCTAATATCTAACAATCTCCCCCTAAGGGAGGTCACCCCTGAAAATACTAAACTTAAGATCTTCAATCTTCAGATTGATCTTATGTATAGCTCGTAAACGCTTGATTTCATTGATCCGTATCTTGTGAATCTGAAGCAGTAAACTTTAGACTTTTAGGCTTTAGTTTGACTTGTTGTGATCTTTGAGCTTCTTTGAGATCATAATCCAATATAATCTTTAATCATAAATCATGTGATCTTTTGCCATCTTGTGAACTTGTGTCATTCGGAATGATATGCTCACACTTTTCTTGATCTTGAAAGCTTGAATATTCAGAGTTGCGGAAGCTTTAATAACAGATACTTGAGCTTTCATGATATCTTCGAATGAGTCGTTTGAGAATGAGCACGCGGTTATGAACTTGATTTTGTTGGAACACGGTATCTCCATCTCCATCTTTAAATGTTCCTGTAATAAAACAGTTAGCAATAAAGAGAAAATTGGTTTGTAAAAACAATCGATGCGATACTTTGCAAAAGAGTTTTGTAACACATCGAAAGTTTTATTTGTTTTCCAAAGTCCAATAACCGTCAATTCGTATACTGGAACAAGTTTGATTCATGTAGAATCGCACCGTTGTTGTTTTCCAGTTTTCACAAGTTTGATCCATTAAGGATCTCACAAGTCACCTACCATGAGCTTGTTTGAAGTTGGCTCAAGCAGGATTTCCATCTTCACTGTGAATACTTACGTATCACTCGGATGTTCTGGCAAAATCACAAGGATAATGCGTAGGACTCTTATGATAAAACTTGTAATCACAGTGTGTGAATAACAAGTAAATTGGAATTGTCCTAACGAGATTAATTGATGATCTCTTGGCTCTAGACTCAAAAGTGCGTTTTGATTTTAGTGATCGGAGGCTGGAGCTGACTGCCACCTTTTCAATACCGACTTACTCGGAGTGAGTGAGTCAGTAGATTACATGTTTAGTCTCCGTGAGAAATGAAACAGAAATCTTTTGAGAGATTCTGAGTGGCTTGGGAGGGTTGTGCATTGCATCACTGGGTCCATGATGTCACTTCAATGTCAGCAATCATTTTAGTGATTTTGACAGCATATGTATTGACCCGGTTTCTGCCTAAGTGTATGGAGGGCTTCTTTCTTTACACCCTTTATCCGTACAATTCTTTTTCATTCTTCAACCCCTTTAGTGCTTACCAAGATTTCATGACTAGAACCTTGTTGGGTTTATTCAAGTACTAGCTCCATCTCAGTCGGCACTATTCCCTTTTCCTCACATTTACTCCTTTTTATCATACCTAAGGACTTCTACACTAACTAGTGGATAGTCCCTGGGTAGATCCCTCCGGTTCTGGCAGGATCATGGGAACGAGTACCTAACCTTACCATCCTTATAACTTCGATAACAGTAAATACATGGTCAGTCTTTTGGTACAGTTCACCTTGCCATAAAATCACTGTTGAAAAACTCAATCAGGTACTTATGATAAAACTATCAAAGTGTTTAGTACCCGATTGTTTTTGCTTTTCAGAAAAGCTCCCCCTCAACATGTGCATCGGTATTCGAAACTGTTTAGCACATGTTGGTGGAGTATACACTTGAGTAATATGATCACATTACATATTTTAATCACATTTTTCTCCCCTTATCAAAAATTTCAAATCATTTGACATTTTGGATATCAATTGATTTAAATATGTTATAAACTTTCGGAGAAAAGTGTGCCAATTATTCACAAGCCGTGTTTGGAACATATTAATGCTCCCCCTCAATCATTGAAGGATATATAAGATAGTGCTGAGTACTGTAATTTGAAAGATTTTGAATTTTCTAAGAAATTCTTGAAAATTTGTACTCAATCACTATTTATATTAGCCTATAATTAAGTCTACACTACACATTTATATATTCACAAGATTATGTATGAGACAGGACCTGAAAATGTTCAAACCGAAAATGACATAGTCATTTTGTCCATGTAAGCAGTCTGTAGTCCGTCTCGATACTCTCCTTTTGGAAGTTGTCTTAGCTTCCCCTTGAATCAGCAATCCTTTCTTGAGTAGGTTCATAGCCTTCTTGCAATTTGCATTAAGAATACTTGAAGTCTGACGCCCAAATCGATGAAGTACACAATTAATTTGAAACCGTAACACCAAAGTCAATTAAGTCCCGGATGTCTAATTTCTCTTAACATGATAGTGATGATATGAATTGAAACACCAAAGTCAACTAAGTCCCGGATATCTCAATTATTCCCTCTCAGTAGACGAACTGATAACACCTAAGACAACTAAGTCCCAAATGTACACTTTTCTTTCTATCGGATACTGACTAACTAGAGGA
The DNA here is from genome assembly GCA_026074375.1 of Tanacetum coccineum. NCBI lineage: Eukaryota > Viridiplantae > Streptophyta > Magnoliopsida > Asterales > Asteraceae > Tanacetum > Tanacetum coccineum. The sequence goes on from BQNB010070552.1 coordinate 8,391, forward strand.
ATTATCATGCTTATCATACCAATATGTACCTCTTTGATCAAATATTTCTACTCCTTTAAAAACACGCTTGGTGATTGACTGTTAAAGGAAGCATTAATTGAATCAGTAACCAATCTTCTCACGCTCTAATCAATCTTCTGACAGCACATTTCCCGGGTATCTCAACTGATGCATATCATAAATGACAGGATATCTCTTCTCCTATGTGGTTGGAATAGCGCACCGGAAAGTAACACGATAAAACACTGATTTTCTCTGCGGATAAGACATTTGTCTTCCCGGAATGGCCTACAATTAAATAAGGCTATGGATTCTATCACGTGTAGTTGTTGTACCTTTCAGTGTATTTACTCCTTCCCCTTGATGTTTTCGATACCTCAGAATCAGAAAAATCTTATATGCACACATGCTTGAGATCGTGTTCGCAGAATTAATAAACTTAAATCTATCCCGTGAGAATTAGTTTTAAGGCTTTTTAAACTACGAAAGAATTTCCAAACATTCCTAAGTCTTTTTACAAACTATGACGCGTTGGCAATATTAGTCGTATGTAGTTTAGTGCATAGATCGTGAGTGCTGACATTGTTGCAGAGCTATAAAGCAAGTGGCACTTTTTATCACAGTACAGCTGAATCCTTATTGAAGACAGAACGAAGTGCTTTATGTAGCAGAGATCTCAACCAAAGGATTTGAGCACAACAACCAGACATGCAATGTCATTCCGCCTCTGTTGTTGAGATGGACGTGCTTCTTTGCATCTTTGATGACTAGCTAACCAATCTATCTCAAGAAACTGGCACTTCCCAATGTAACTTCTTCTCGAATCCTGAAATCCAGCATGATCGCGCTATCTGCATAAGCTGTTAGTTGACATAGCATTATCCTACGGATACCAAAGACCCATGTAATGGTCCTTTTAGGTACCGAAAGATACGTATATGATTGCTTCAAGGTACTTTTTGGTAGCTAAGCCTGATAACTAGTGCACACATACACACAGCGAATAAAAGGTCTGGTCTACTGGCTGTAAGGTACATTAGAGGAGCCCAACCATTTCCTCTAAACGGTTTGGTCAACAGGAATCCCCATGAATCCTCGTCCAGTTTCAATCGATCAACACCATTGGTGATCAAAAGGGTCAGAAGATCAACAAATCCATATTTTCTTTAAGGTTACGAGAGCAAAATTTGCTTTGTGAAGAAAGAATCCTCTACGACGTTGAGAAACTTGCAAGTAAAAAAAAACGACATATATTGCCAACATCATTGACATCTGGAATTTGGAGCTCATTCTTAAAAATATGTAGACACGCAAATTATAGCACTCACTGTTGAGGCAAAATGAGTGTCATCTACGTATATTTGAACCAAGTAAGAATATGTTGCCTGATTTGTCGTATGAATAACATTGATCCACGGCAGCCCTTAAAGAAAAGGTTGGCAAAAGGAACTTTGATAGTGTGTCATACCACGCCCTTGGTTCCTGCTTTAGCCCATAAAGAGCCTTCTTCAGACGATAAACGTGCGTAGACTTCTTCTTGAAGATCACCATTCAGAAAAGCAGTTTTTGACATCCCATCTGTAGATGTATCAAATCTTGGTTGCATCATTGCCAATGAATATACTGATGGCCGACAATCCGTGCAAACGGAGCAAACGATTCTTCAAAATCAATACCTTCGCTCCATGACGATATCCTTATGCAACTGACCGATTATGCTTTGTTTTTTCAGTACATCACCATATTCATCAAGCTTCACTTGTAGATCCACTTGAGAGCGTATAACCATAACAAGATTGGCGAGGTACTAATTCCCATACTTCAAGTCGATCAGAATTCCGTGTATTTTCATCTAGCATGGCTTTGAAACCATCATCTTCTATCACGGCCATTTTGAATGTTCTGGGGTTAGACTTTGGACAGTTCAGTATGTTAAACATCACCACAAAGCATCCTGATGCTAAACTGTTGACCAGCGGATGTGATACCTGGACGAAAGGATTACATGAAATTATCAAGAGGTGATCCTTGGTCCCATTTATACTACGAGAATGATCCGGTGGTTGACTCACTTGGTTGGGTTCAGCTAAACTAACATCCCCTGATGTTGACTGTGCAGAACTAGGTTCTCCTGCAACAGGGTTAACTGAGGAATGAAGGTCAGCTTGAGTAATTGAGGTATCTTCGATAGTTGGTCCAGCTGCAACACCGTGGGAAAGACTGTAGTGATGCACTTGTGAGGAAGACAGTGATATGACTTGTAGAAGGTGCATCTTGAGCAAACGTTTAGAAACAGAATGTATTCATATAAACAATTGGCGCGTTAACAACAGTAGCCATAGTACTGGTTCACTAATCTATAGATTGCTCTAAAGTAATATACATCGTAACATTGGAAGGAAAAAATCTCCAGAACTTTATCTGTCGGTGTGATATGGTTTATAGTTGCAGGGCATTGAGGGGGCGATCCCTGAATTGAGTCTGCATCCAAGGGGTCATCATGGATAGGCTCGGGTCCCTGAACCAGATGCGTACAGAGCCCATATTCTTCATCATCTGCTTCCCACTCATGAATCTCTCTATCTCCAAGATTCTTCCAATTAATGAAGGTTCTGTAGATGCTCGGTGATTCTCCAGGTAACATTTCCTTGAGTATGATGCTTCAAGCATTCAAGTAACCTTAGGGTAAGTTAGTGAGCAAGGAAGACATCAATGCATGTGCTCAGGGTTTAGTCCATCAAGATCCACATGACTTGGTCATAGTTGATCCAACCTGGTATTCATCAAGTTCAATGGTTCATTCCTTCAGAGCCACTGTTTTTAGAAGCATCCTAACCTTGTTCGTCACCAACATTTAGAATTTCAGTATCTGTCTCATTGTTTACCTTTCAGAATACCACCATATAGCCATCTGCCATAAGATAGAGTTGTCACGAACATCTTTTTGTATGTAGCATCCTTAGGATGTAAAGAAGTATCTAGTAGATTCGTTCTCCTGAGATGCTATAATCCACCTCTGGAAATATCAACTAATCCATAGTACTTGTTTTCTATTGGCTTATGCAGTTCCAGAAGTGACTTTGTAAGGCTCTGTACAACTGTATCACAGCCTTCCCTTCAACTTCACTACTGGGTAAGTTTATCAGGTGGTCTATGTAGCATCTCTCAATAGCCACACTTGATTAAAATTGCTTGATCATATGCTTGAGAGAACTACCAAGACACCCCCCCCCCCCCCCCCCCCCCCCCCCACCCCCCCCCCCCCCCCCCCACTCCCCCCCTCATTTGAGAACTCTAGTATATAGATAATACCCAAAATAAACCATAAAAGTATCCATGAGCTGTTGAACTACAAATCCTTCATCAACAGTTTCAAAGAACGTTTTCCTTGTGACATGTTAGTCCGTTTTGCACCAGCTATAGGTGACTCGAATGGGTGAGTTGATCTGCAGGAGTACAATTAATACCGTCTGAAAGAAGATCAGCACTCATATTAAGACAGTGCTCATCGACATTTAAGCTCATAAGACCCCAGTCCCTATGCATCTGATTACAGAGTATACCAGAATAGCTTGCATATAAGAAACGAAGGGACATTGCCAGATGAGTGAATGCGCCTAAGCAACGGATTGAGTTCTGATGAAATAATCAACTAAAATGCGAATATAGGATTCTTTTGCAACTTCTGTAGATCCAAGAGAAGGTTTCCCTTTCTAATCTGTAACCACTCCGAGCAATGAAGGATCTGTTCATCTCTTCTTTTTCACATCTCTTTCACATTCGATCGTTTCATACACATTGAGAGACCAAGTTTAATCGTGTTGATCACATTAGATTCACTATTCTCCCCTTCAAAAATTGCATATGTGATTGCCATTTTTGATCTAGTGAATTAGAATAGTAGCTGATCTACGTTGATCCACTTAACGACTGAACGAGCATGGAAAAATATGAAACTTGTTGATGAGAATGATCAAGAACCAGAAGATTTCTCTTCTGTTGAAGATAAAGCGCACTGAAGCGTACACCTTTCTTCTCTTTAAGGAACGGGGCCTGAAGAGATGCCAGCAGACGCCTTTGTGACATTTGAGAAACGAGGTTTGAACTGATTTGTTTAAACGTCTTTTGACAATGAAGACCGAGGCTTGAACTGTTTTATCCAAACATCATCTTAGGCTCGGGTCCTGAACTGTTGTGTACAGGAGCCATTTATTCCTCTAAATCGAGTTTTGAACGAACCCTGGTCCAATTACCAATGGATGATTTGGACCACCTGCAATTGAAAAACAGTCGAATTTGGAAGGGTTGTGGAATTTCGGATCCCCAATTTGGTGTTTGGGGTCCTGTTGGTCAGCTGACACAGTATACATACACAGAAACCTAGTTAAAGGCACAGTTTCTCCTAAGGCAAATTTTCTTTCCTGTGGTCCACCCATTGATAACCCCAATAAGGTTTTTCCTGAGGTGAATTATTATTTCCATGGTCTCCTTGATAACCAACATTAGCAAATAGTTTACCCGTTGCTTTCCAAACCTGCTTGGCATGTATCAAACTGTTATCAGACAATTTGCTTTTAACGGTCAGCCAAATCGTTTCAGGTCTTGTTCAAACTGTTATCATACATTTGCTTTTGGTTCTACAAATCTGCTTTCCCTTTTATTCAAGACAATTTTAACAGTGGGGTAGCCATTCACAAGCTCAAAATATTAAACAACACACATTTCAAGATTTGCAGAATTCAAACATTTGTACACGTTTTTTGCACACAGATTCAGAATTCAAAATTAATTAACAACACGCTTATGATGCAATGCTAGAATCAACACACGATTTCACTTTGTCCAAACAGACTATTTGTTCTTAGGATGGTACTTTCTACTTCTTGTTATCATACTCTTAGCTGGCCGATCCTATTGTGCTTTGTATTGCTCACACACGGACTTTGATCCGCTATGCACATGTGGAACTGCTTACTCCTCTAGAAATGAATCATAGTGACATTAGTCCGTGTTGATCTTCTGGTTGCACTTCGTGTTTCTGTGTGTTACTAGATGAAGTTCCTAGTTTATCATTAAAAGTAACTTGCCTTGTTTCCTAGGTTACAGGGGTAGTAAGGATCCTGTTATCGTCATTCAATTGAAACTTTTCTGGCAGTGCCATGGCCAAGACATATTTTAACAATTCCTGAGATACACTTGGTATATTTACAAGCATAGTTAAGTGCATTATCCAGTGAGTTTAACAACACTTAGCTTTCGTCTACAATCTCCCTAACTATTTCTACACTCTCTTTAAGATGGTTGATATAGGTTAAATGAGCATTCCAATATTCTATAAGCGAGGAGGGCTATTCTAGACTCTACATCTATTGCATACATACCAGCCAGGACTTTGTTTTTTGACATAACTTCTATTGGCAACTTTCAATTGCCTTCTAATTGAGCCTTTGGATCCTCAATCTTGTTAACAATGAGATGGTCTGTTCATTAATAATGTGCTATGCGCGTGATCCTTAATTAGACTCAAACATTTCTTCGTAATGCTGCTTAACCTATTTCTATTCTGGCTCTTAAACGCTCATTCTGTCAAGAAGATCAGTGACATCGTTATCATTATAAGGCTTTACAACTCTGTCATCCACATTAGAGACTAGAAACTTCAAGTCTCTAATCACTTTGTCCTTTTCTTGACATCTGATGTTTCTAGATCTTGATCTTAAAGATGAGTATTAAAATACAAGAGCCATCCTGTGATGCTTGTGATTTTTTATATCAAAAATTTCTGTGAAGATGTTGATACTTTAATGGCAAATTTAGTTATTCCTTTCAAGTTTTCTGAAATATGTTTTCTACGACTCATTATGAACATTAAATCTCAGATTCAAGATCTAGGACAACGTTGATTTTTCCACATCAAACAACAGTAGATTCGACAAATCAATTACTCATTATCAATGAGAAGTGTTTTTCTTTAAATTATACAAACCACAATTGTTCGTCCACACATTCTATCCCTCACAGACATTTGATCCAAAAATTTTCTCCATTACTATTAACTCTTTAAAGAGGGCCCGTCTGAACTCCTGCAAAGTGTTCTTTAAGATTTCGAAAAATGGAATAACTTCAGTAGGTAACATCTATTTAGTTTGTTCAAAACCTCTTTCCCCTTCTGTAACACCTGTTGTGGGTGATCTCTTTTGCAAGGTTTGTCTACATTCAAAGTAAAAAGTGTGTGATTACAATAAAGTATTATCTTCACTTTTGACTTTATGTAAGAACTCTAGGGACAATCTTGACAGTAGTATATGGTGGAAACACAGTCAATGCTTAAAGTGTATCTGGAACGAGGTCCTCACCTTTCCTATCAATCTTAATCTATGGATCCAAATATCTGTTCTGGGAGTCAGCAGAATCTTTGTGGAGCAAAGGTTGCAAGAAGGTTCTCTTTCGAGTAATCTGGGGGGCAATCCTAATTTTATTTTCCATACATAGAGGGCTTTGCATTTTTCTCCATCATTCTTTACCTTTTATCTCACCATATCACGAGTGTCCTCCAGATCATGCACAACAGGACGTGCATGATTGGACAATGTAGGAACCCCGATTAATGCTTCCACTTCATAACCCGAACACGAAAACAAGAAAAGAGAAGGAGAGAGAGAGACGAAATGTAGAGAGAGAGAAGAGAGAGAGAGAAGAGAGAAAAGAGATAGAAAAGAAATTTAGATTTTTAGAAATGAAAAAAACTAGATATTTTCTAATGAAAATATCTCTATATAAATTTAGATATTTAGAAAATATCTAAATCATAAATAATACGCTCCTACACATTACTGTGACGCGAGCGGGATCTATAACTAGGATCCCGGCTCGAGTTTTGTTTTGGTGCATTAAACCCGAAACATTATACAATATTAGATTAAACATCGAGCCGATTCCCGATATTACCTTGATACATCCATTAACTAATTAAAGAACGAATGCTCCATCGTGAGTGACCGTAGCTTCTTGTTTCGACTCAATAAATTAAGGCTAACAATCTCCCCCGAAGATGGAGGTCTTGAGACACGGGAACGAATCCTCCTTAATTGACTCAATAAAATTGAGCTAAACATCTCCCCCGCAGTGAGTTCATTGATGACACTCCTTCATGAGACCATTGATATTGCTTTGTCGTCATTAAGCTCGAGTGTCTGGTCTTTGTCTCCTTATATGATGTAGGGCTTGTTTCCTTCCTGCTTTGCGATCTTGAACTTGAGCTTGTCATTGTCTTTATCGTCTTTGGCCATCTTGCGACCTTATGTCAGGTTACCAACATACTCATACTTTTGCATTACTTAGAAAGCTTTAAATCAGAGTATAGCGGAAAGTCTTTGTCTTATAATCTTAGTCTTTCTAGAAAGTATGTCTTCGTAGATTGAGCATTTGAATGGGATATGAGGTTCCGGATTTACCACCAGTTTGACCTGTGAGGTTTACGTTAGTGAAAAACGAGAAAAGTGATTTGAAAAAATCAATCGTGACGTGTCAACGTCTTAAAGATTTTTTGTAACACATCGAGAGTGTCCATGGTTTTATATCAAAATTCAACTATCGTCAATTCATTTACTAGACAAAGATTGATATCGAGTTATCATAAATTTGATTCATATAGAATCTCGCAAGTCACCTACCGCATTGCTAATTTTGATGAGACACAGGGAAGGTTTCCATTTCGTCATTGTGAATCCTAAAGAGTTTCAACTCTGAATGTTACTTGCAAATATCTACAAGATATTCTGCGTAGATGACTCTTGATAACAAGGCTTAGCATAGCGAACCTGATTATGTTCAACAATGTTCCGAAATGGAAGGTGTCCTAACGAGACTTTGATTGATCTCTTGGCTCTAGACTCGATTAGTGCATTTTGTATTTAGTACTCCGAGCTGGAGCAGAAGCCACCATTTAAAATCAAACTATCTCGGCATGAGATGTCAATAGATAACGTTGTCTCTGGGACGTGACAAATGAGACAAGTCTGTTGAGAGAAACCCGAATGGACTACGCGGGAAGGGTTGTGCATTCATCACTGGGTCCATGATGTTAGTTTTAATAACCAGCAATCAGCTTGTATTCAGATAGCATATGTATTGACCCTGATTTCGAGCCTAAAGTTGTGGTGGAGGGCTTCTTTCTAGACCCCTGTTATCCATACATTTCTTTAATTTAATCTTCAACGCCTTCAATGCTTACCAAGACGTCATAACTAACACCTTTGTTTGTGATTAATTTCCAGTGTTAACGTCTCAAACTTAGTCGGTCATTATTCCCATATACATTCATCTCCCCATCAACCTATGGACTGCTAATTTCTAACTTTGGATTAATCCAAGGGTAGATTCTCCGTTCTGGTTGGATCATAGTGATTAGAGTCTTAACATAACACCTTATTACTTCAGGATCGACGTGACATTAAGAAGTTTTTGGTGTATAAGATCGATCCATAAAACCTTATTCTGTACTGTTCAGACACTTTGAGTCATTTAGATCAATATTTTAATACATATTTCCCCCATAGTTTAAATAATAAACAATTATTTTTTAAAATACCTTGTGATTAAAATATGTCTTTAAAAAACCGTGAGGAGAAAATTTGTCAGCATAATAGGGTTTTGAACATTTTTGATAACGTTTTTGGAATTCTAAGAATGTCGTTTAAGATGTATCCAAGCACAATAAAAGTTTGTTTTTCGAAAAAACTCCCCTCAATAATAGGAAACCAAGTTGAAAAATTGTTGTCTTTTAAAACATCGAGAGGGTTGGAGCCGTTGAACACACAATTTGGAAAAGATTATGAATTGTCATACGAGAAATTCTTGAAAAAATTTCTGTTTCAACTTTATTTGAAAAACCAGATGTTTAGAGGTTTTCTTCTTCTAACGGTAAGGTAACGCACTAAAACGTACACTATCCTTACATCTTGAGCTAAATAAAAAGAATGTCTAGTGTAAGAACAGCTCAAGAAACCACCCCCCGAGAACGTTAATTTTCTCGTTGTGAGGATAGGATATAAACCTTCCATTATTTGAAGTTCCGGGGTATGTTACTGACATCTTGCACATACGCATCAGAAATTAGTAAAATGACAGTTTTGAAACTATAGCAAATCTCCTGTTCGAACTTCATATACACACCCGTGTCAATGTTAATACGACATTTCTAAGCAAGTAAATGTTATCGATTCCAAAGACATGTCGAAAGATTCTTTCTTTTGAAAATTTTCCAAAATTTTTTCAGATTTTGTAATTGAAAAATAAACCTGTTGTCCTCAACATTGCTATGTGATAGTGGAGAATAGTAATTCCAACTCATGTCGTGATGTATAGCTTATCTATTGACTAGCAATGAGGAGACCACATATGGGAACCAGCTTTGAACTTGATCGGTTCATAGCGTGTTTTTTTTTATTTGTGAATTCTAGAGTTCTGAACGGTTATGGATCAGAAGTCATTAGCCATGAAGACGAGCGCTGAACTGATGAGAACATACCATCATTTAAACATTGATGACCGAGGCTTGAACTGCTTTGTTCAAACATCTTTTAAACATTGATGACCGAGGCTTGAACTGCTTTGTTCAAACATCTTTTAAACATTGATGACCGAGGCTTGAACTGCTTTGTTCAAACATCTTCTAAACATTGATGACCGAGGCTTGAACTGCTTTGTTCAAACATCTTACACATTTGAACCTCAGATCAAAATTCCTTGAAGCCCGTTTTCTGAGATATCTTTCTTTTTCGCAACCAAACTCTGATCGCTTCCTCTGTAGATAGAACGATGTACCAGTACACTAAGATGAGTACCTGCACGGACATAATAGCTTGTTCGCTATATCAATGGATAGGGATATCTGCATTTTGAACATTTGGGGGTTCACTTTCAACTCTTTGTTGTGGCTAGAGGCGAATTCTTTCTGTTGGAACCCATCTAAAGAAGCAAACAGCTTTAGAATTCTACGTTGGTTTGCCACCTATGACAATAGATCTAGTTGACAATATAAATTACTCAATGCATAAGTTGATAGTCTTGTGATTGAAACCTATTACCTTTTGGATCTGTCTTTTGGTTTCGATTTGCCACCCTTATTGCACTATGGTTGTTATCTAGTTTGTTGTCTTATTGATGGAACCTTAGCATGGCGGCGAGTTGACTTCTTTTAGAATTTTCATTACACAAACAGCTTCATGATTTGGCATTAAAGACCACATTTCTGAACATGTCGAGCAAACAAAATGTTTGTAGTCAGAAAATATCTCTAGGGATCCTAGCATGTGTCTTTTTCTTAGCTTCATTCTAGGTAGTGAAATATGAACAATGTCGTTTGTGAGGCTATACCTTAGATGAGCTCTGGTGCAATTCATGTGATGAGGTTTTGCAGGCAGATTCTCTTTCTCTTAGGCAGATAATGTGTGAGGTGACTTGTTTTACAAATTTGTTGTTCACAATCAACTTGAGTCAAACCGTGTTTTTGAATTCTATCTTTCAGACTTAAACGCAGTCGGTTGTCTAACAACGGATTGATTTTGAGTGGTTGTCGAACCGGTTTTCCAATGATTGATGTTTTGTAAACTTAGTCATACCACACTATTTCCTGTTAATTTCCTAAACTCAATTATTTAAATCTGCATACTGCAAACCCTTTTTCCTTGAATATGTAGCTTTGAATTTAACATATTTGCCAAATCAAAGAAGTTGTGTGTTCTATGTTCTTAGCTCGTCGTTGTCTTGATAGAATCAAATCAATTCTTTGAATGGCCTTTTCAAAGTCTCATTTCCTTGAGAACGTAGCCAGCTTACATGTTCCAATTGGATGTATATTGTTTCAATTACATCGAGTCATGTAAACCTTGGCTTCATTACCTTTTTCTTTCAAAAATTGACTTTTGTTGCCCTGAATTTAAAACATTGTTTTGCATTTGTAGACTTACAAGATCAATACAATGTGCTTCTAGATTGTGCAAAATCTTTTTTGACACTGGCAACAGTCTTTTTGAGACGAAAAAAACAATAAATAAAACAGAAAACATTTTCAGACTCGTGGTAATGATTTGAGAGTTCAGTTGACCTGTCATCAGTTAATTTAGCAGGCAAAGGACATATGTCCATGCATTGTACCCCAGCAATCTGTCAACCTCTCCATCCTTAAAGAATTCAGGTATGCTCATTATCTGATGTTACCTGTAGCAAATATATTGATTTTCAGCAGTCGATTGTACATCATCCATGGCTCTAATATAATATATTGTCTGAAATCTGCATCATCAACAAGTTCATTCTATTCCTGAACAGCTGCTTGTATCCTGCTCATTATGAATCTGTCCCTAATGCTTTATAATGATAATTGAACTAGCATCCAATGCATCCAATGCATACACGTAATCAGTTCCATTCCTCAGTTGTACATGGATTTGTCCCTTCATTCACCTTCATTCATACTCCATTTGATGTTGTTCTCTTTCACCAATCGAACTTCTACAGAATTTCATGTGTTTGGATCAGTGTGTCACGGAATTCTGGAATAGGAGTCGAGTGTATTGTAGAATTTTTTGGCATACATGTCAACATCATTCATCATTCAAAGAAATTCGTGACTTGATGAACTTCTGAAACTGTGTCTTGAGTACTCTAAAAGCAGCTATGGATCCAATCTCTTGAAATTCTTTTCGTAGTCAAAGTTGCTTTTTGTAGTTGATCCATGTACAAAGAACAATGTGCCCGTGAAAGTCCTCTAGATCTTGACCAAAGATGTATGCAATGCGCGTTTAAATCCCTCTTCGGTTCGACTTCCTTTTAAGTCGTTTTTTGAAAGACACTTGAGGTGTGAATGAAGTTGTTGAAAAGATACCATGCAACTTCACTTTGATTTGTCTATGAAATTATTGCAATTAGTTGTATTCTGAATCTGAACACAAGATAAGGTATCTTTCTTCTCCATTTTATCGTGAGTTGAAGTGTAAAAGATTTGTTGGATCCTTTAATGGATAATTGTGATTTGAAGTTGATGATTTGTAAGCAATTCACGATCACGGGATTTTACACCTCAGATGAATAAAACCGAAAATGAATTAACGGGATTTACAGAATCAATCGAAAACGTAATGATTGATGCGGAAAAATCATCGGCCAAAAATTCCATGAAAAACTGAAAAATGTCAAAAAATCATAGAAAACAAGCTTTTTGGGCCTCGAAAAATCCTTAACCTGCCAATGGGTGGTTACAACGTGATCCTCTTCGTTTTAGCTCTTCGATTTGAGAGGTCCACGGCCTACAAAGCGGAGTTACGGATCAAAAGTTAAGGCTGTTTTAAATGAAACCCTTTCGTCAACAAAAAAAATTTCGTTCGGTCCAAAAAAAATTTGCTCGTTCGATCAAAAGTTCCGCTCGTTCGATCCGCTCGTTCGATCGCTCGTTCGATCCGCTCGTTCGATCGCTCTTATTCGAAGATCCGCTCGTACGAATCGCTCGTGATCGAACGCTCGGTTCGTCCCGCACGGTACGATCGCTCGTATCGATCCGTATAGCTCGTTCGATCGCTTCGTTTTCCGATCGCTCGTTCTATCGGTTTCGTTCGATCGCTCGTTCGATCGCTCGTTCGATCCGCTCGTTCGATCGCTCGTTCGATCGCTCGTTCGATCGCTCGTTCGATCGCTTGTTCGAGTCCGCTAGTTCGATCGCTTGTTCGAGTCCGCTAGTTCGATCGCTTGTTCGAGTCCGCTCGTTCGATCGCTGCGATTTGTCACTCGTTCGATCGTGACGTTTTTCGCTCGTTCGATCGTTCTTCACGAAAATTTCCGCTCTTTTTTTTCACTCGTTCGTTGCCAACGTTTTGCAACACCCAAAATGAGCCACGAAATATAAATGCTTACCGAGTGCCACAAATAACCCAACGAAACTGCCGAATCCGTATAAGCTTATCACAACAAAAAAAAACCACGAAATCCACCCGAGGCGATTGATACCAATTGTAGGAACCCGATTAACCACTTCACTTCATAACCCGAACACGAAAACAAGAAAAGAGAAGGAGAGAGAGAGACGAAATTAGAGAGAGAGAAGAGAGAGAGTTGAGAGAGAAAATGAGATAGAAAAGAAAATAGATTTTTAGAAATGAAAAAACTAGATATTTTCTAATGAAAATATCTATATATATATTTAGATATTTTAGAAAATATCTAAATATATATATACCCCTACACATTTAATGTGACGCGCGGGATATAATAGACTAGACCCGGGCTCGGTTTAAGTTTGGATTAAACCCGAAACATATACAATATTAGATTAACTATCGAGCCCGATTCCCGATATTATCCTGTTACAACATTAACTAATTAAAGACCGAAGCTCCATCGTAGAGTGACCGAGCTTCCTTGTTCGACTCAATAAATTGAGGCTAACAGACATGACTAATACATGACCATTATAGAGGGCTGGTTGAACTTAGCTTTTGTCAGGGTAGACATAAGGTGTATAAGTAGCCTTACCGCTACTTGTTCTTTTCATCATAAAACAATTTTGTTTATCACTATCATGTGAACCGTGGTATAGCTTGATCTAGTTTGTATAATCTATCTACACCTTTTCTTTTAGCTTTTAATGTCCTAAAAACTCTTCAAGGAAATGTGTCTTCTTTTTGCTTAAAATCCTTTTCAAAATGATCCGCTTCTTCCCTCACTATCTATATGAAGGTTAAGAGTAGAACGAAGTTGCAATTGTGCATAATGAAGTTCCGATTTTAAGAAGTTCTTATTCGATTATTGGTCAGATATAATTATTCTCATTTGTTCATCATCTATCGTTCTCTATCAGATAATTCAAACTTAGCACCCGTGTTCATACCCCCGACCAGGTTTCTTATATCATCGCAAGTTCAAAGTCAATGTGTCATTAACTACTTTAACCTGCTTATTATGCTGACATACTTTCGACACCTTTCATGCATTCATCGAGAATTGACAACAATGCATCATTTCGTACAGAAAATACATTAACTTTTGTACAACATGAATCTTCGTTGTCTCACATACTGATCATACAGGAAAAATATTTACTATCACACTATAGTCAGCATCAGAGTCAACAACGTAGTTTGTTTACATCGCTTTTTGCATCTATGGTGTACTTCTAAGGATACTCCATCCATATGAACTACAAAGGTATCATGATCTTGTACCTCAAACAGAGTATTTGAGTCATATGATGTCCTCGCTTCATCGTAGTATTTGATCTTCAGAGAAGATTTGCCATAACATGGCTGAGGTGTGGGGAGCCTCATCCACATCAGTAGTCGAATGCATCGAAATTGACAGTTTCAAAGACATGGGTTCCACATTGAGTGCCAAATCATCCACATCGTCATCAAAATTGTGACCATTTATCTCCTGCAAGAAACAACATCTGCACTTGCATTGACCAGTGACAACACCATACTCATGAGCAAAATCATGAGGCACATCTAGTAATTTGAAGGTAGTCTGAATCCTGAGACCGCTTTGGTTGTGGACAAACACGTGCTATGTGCCCGAATATCCTTTGCAAGTAGAATGCACAATATGGGGTTTAGCTTGACCAGGGTTCATGTTCTCAACTCTGTTCTGACCTCTACCAAATTCCCAGCTACAACATTTCCTCTTGCATTGTTCCTCTAAATGGTTCCTCCTGATTAGTTCGTCACATGTATCTACCTCGAACATCCTGAACAACAACTCTGTCGTCTTGAACTGTAGCATTGTTCCTTGCGTTTGAGGAAGTTCGGAGTTGATTGTTTGTTTGAGGAAGATGTGCTTTGAATGATTGATTGAGGAGGGCAAGTGTGTTGGTTAGGCTTTCAATCAGTTATCCTTTGAAGTGCTTCCGAGTACATTTGACAATAATCACAATGATGGCTGATTTGAGGATTGAGGAGAACTCAGATGATTGTGTGGAATACTTCTGATATTGATGCATTAGACACTATGCCAGGGTTCTTCAATATGTGAATGAACCTTTCCATCATCATTCTGTTCTCATTTGCATGTACCTTATGTTGACCATCAAAGTAGGCATACAACTGATCAATAAGTTAGACTCATCAAACCTTGTTTGTTGACTTCAGTTATGAATCTGCTCCATACAGGTAACATGTTGTTCACTAAATTTAAGATTTAAGTTGCATTCTGGACATGTCATACTGATGTTTATATCATGTCGTTAACTGACTTCGAAAACCTAGCATAGTAAGCATGAATGGTCTCTACCTTTGATTAGACAGAAGCGTTTCAAATTCATCGTATATTTGTGATTCCCTGTCATCCTTGTAAACTCAGAACCTTTCCAAATTCATCTTCACAATTGTCCAAATGTCTTTAGGCGTCAGTGAATGGTATGAAGAGTGTGTAGATGTCTTTGTATACCTTGAAGTAAGCTATTCGTAGGCACGAATAGTCTGCTTGTATAACCTTTCCCTTTTCTTTAGCAGAAAGGTCTGTAAAGACTCTAGCACTTCTGACCTAGTTGAAGTGCACCCTCAGTTTCTTCAGCATCTTCAGCAGTAGTTTTGATATGAATGTTCCCATTTGGAAATGGACACATCAGAACTATCATTCATCATCTGTTTCTCTCCATTCTATCATTTCCCAGACAATACAACGAATGCGATGGTTGCAAGATTCAAAGTCGTTCTGTCATTCACAGCAAAGAGATGGTCGTTACGGAACCTGCATACCAAAAATCATTCTGACAATATTAAGAATGTATTGGTTATAAATCAATTACCGTCACTGGATTTTACAAGTCTAAGATTTAAAAACCGATAAAATTTACTCGGGATTTTTACAAATTCAATAAGAAAAACCGTAAAATGAATAATTGATTTTGATATTTGTATTGTTGATTTGTTTGAAATTTGGCGCAGTTGGATTATGAAAAAAATAAAGTAAATTTTACCATATACCAAAATCTTAAATTTGGTGTAAAAATAAGCTAAAAAGGCTAAAGAAAAAATTATATTTTACTTAATTTTCTCAACGCCAAAAATGTCGCTAAAAAGGTGTCGACCGAAGATAATTTTTATCCTATTAACAAAAATTGAATTAGCTGTAAAGAACAGTAAAAAAGTTCTATAGAAAAAAGATGTACAAAATTACTTGAAATTTATTTTTTAAATCAACCCGCTGCGTATATGTTTCTATCAAACCGCCGCTTTGTAAAATCACCAAACGCTGCCTAACAGCCCACTCGCCGCCAAGATCTTACTAGGCACACAGCCAACGTGGTTATTCAAGATAACTCGCTGCCTCATTTTTGTTAATTCGCTGGAATCAATAATAATTAATCAACTCCGTCTCGTTAGCAACTCCTAGCCAATAAAACTAAGAGCAACTCGCCGTTGACAACACGCTGCAATAAACTGAGCAACTCGCGTAGATGCAACTCGCTGCAAAACTAAGCAAACTCTGCCGTGATCAACTCGCTCTATCCAATGTAAACCGCCGCGAACAAGCAACTCGCCACCAAATTTAAACAAACCGCCTCGAATATAATTATTAAAATTAAGCAACTCGCCTTTGACTTTTCCTAAATTTCCAGATCTTGTCCCTACCTTGTCCAAACTAGCCGAGTAAGAAACATTAAAAAAATAAGCAAACCTCACGAAGAACACTGGACCGAATTTAGGCAAAAACCAAGCCATATGAACTTTACTAGCCGACGAAACTAATCAACAACATACAATATTAAGTTGAAGAAATGACGATTAAACACACTTAACTCGTATATCTTTGTGAAGCTTCCAATTATGGAAGCAACTCACGCACGAAGAACACAAAATAAATTCGAAACTTTTAAGCTTTATAAACGAGCTATGAGCTTGTTAAATCACTTGTTATGGCAACAATACATCCTGTTGTAACATGAAGAGCAAGAAAAACACAAGAACAACCAATACAATTAAGCCCTTAATAATAAAAAAAGGATAAAAAGTAAAAAACTAAAAAAAGAAAAAAAAAAAAAAAAAGAAAAAAAAAAAGAAAAAAGAAAGAAAAGCATTCTTTTCTGAGCGTTTTGCTTTTTTATCAAAATAAGCATCGAATTTGAGCCTATTTAACCATAAGAATCCATCACAATCAACAAGGCTCTGGTACAATTGTAGGACACATCTTAAATCATCAAATCACGGTGCGAAGATTTCTGTGATTGTCTAGTTTTCTAGAGAGAGAAGCACTAGAGAGATTTTTATTAGAGAGAGAAATAGTGTTTTCTATGAAAGATAAATAAATGACTATCTTGCTCTCTCCAAAGTTGGAAATAGGACGTATATAAATGTAATTACGAAATGAACCCGGTTATTCGTTCCGACTATCAACCGCAAAACGAACTATTAACTATTAAACTACAGGGTAAAAAAAGCTATATAAACAGTAAAATGACAACGGGTGACGAGTCACTTATCTAATATCTAAACACAATGACTTGTGCACAACATGCAGACAATGAAACATCATCATCCTCAGCATTATCTTTTTGGTAGACATTGCAGTACAAACTTGATTGTCATTAACTCCAGCTCACGAGCTTTCACCTAGAAATTGCAATCCTCCTGATTGCTTTAACATCGTCTTAACATCTGCATGATCCGCATCTAGAATAAGCAATTAGTTCAAATCCAGAACCTACGCAAATACAAAGAGGCCCCATGTTATAGGACCTGACTTAGGTACCGAAAGATCCGTTTTAACCACAGTAGAGAGTTTTGACCGTAGGACGTGTCATATAACGAGCACATACAACAGTATGCATAAGCAATATTGTCATGGGTGACTGACTAATTAGGTACATTAGACCCTTCCTATCATACGACTATAATCATTTTGAATCAGTAGGAGTGCCTTGTAAACCACATCCAAGTCTCTTAGTTGCCATATGTGTGGCTCAAGGAGACACATATCGGGCCTACAATCCCAGTATCCATGTATCAATTAACAACTCAATCGCGAAATATGGAATTGACTTATTAATATGCTACGGGGAGTTGATGAACTCGAAGCCCAGAAAGAAAGATTTAGTTCACCCATCATACACATTTCCAAATTATTTTTATTAGATTTGCAAATGTTTTACGAACACAATCCTGGATTGATGGATTGATCCTAAAAATAATGTCGTCAACATATACAATTTGAACAGTAATATGTCTTCCACGTGACGTCGTTGGAACAAAGTTTGGTCAATCAATACCTTAATAGTAAACCATGTTGAAATTAGGAAAAAGACAATTTGTCATACCCAGCACGAGGTAGCTTGCTTAAAGACCGATAGATCAATTTATAGCCTGTAGACGTGATCTGGAAATTCTAGATCAATAAACCCTTCAGGTTGGCTGACGTCCATTTGAAAAGCCGTTTTGACGTCCATCTGAAAAATGGTGATATTCTTATGAGCAACATAAGCAATAAACATTCTAACAGCCTCAAGACGAGCAACATGAGCAGATGACTCTTCAAAATTAATGCCTTCTTCCTGCCTGTATGCCAGTTGCCAGACACAAGAGGTATAATTTTCGAACCACAATATTTTTCAGCAATACATCTTAAATCTTCCAGAGCCGATTTGAGAGTCAATAAATATTCAATCCATAATGTTCCGTGAACATCCCAAACTTGTATCTCTCAAATTGTGTCAACTCATCTTGCATGGACTCAATCCAACTGTGATCAGCCATAGCTTCTTTAATATTCTTTGGTTCAATAGTGCTGATGGTTAATGCATACATGCATACCTCAGAATCTGTTTGAAGCTTTTGATGAGTTTTTACAGGTTTGGATGGGTCACCAATAACTTGATCTAGAGGATGATCTTTTGTCCAAATATAAGTTGAGGGTTGTACTTAGTGGAAATTCTACACATTTAAGGGTTCTAGATCTGCTCGTAAGATTCAATTTCCATGACATGAATTGTTTATATGTATAAAAAATCCAGATTGTCATTAAAAATCAGCATAATACTTCTTGATAATTCTTATCGTCTGTCAAAGAGATAAGAAGTTTGTTTAGCTCACAATGTAGTTTTCAATGGGAGGAGCCTCATGATTTTCAACAATGATTGAAGATGTGGAAGGTGAGTCTTCATGAAATTGAGTCGATTGTGCAGCGGAATTGATAGGTGTATCAAAAGACCTCTTCTTAAAATATTCTTCAAACATTGGACCAAACCAATTATCCAAATCTTCTTTGGATAGAGTATTCATTGTGTTTGCTGATGAAGTATTATTATTGAATCGTTGGAGCACAGCGTGACTAACAGTCATGTTCAGAAGCCAGAAGCTGGAAGGCCGACAAACAAGAGCAACGAATGTTTCCATGAATCTTTTTGGTGCGTAGGTATAGATTCGAACCCTCATTGATGTTTTCTAAATAACCAATAAAAACCCTAATGTCTGCTTTTGGTCATCATTTTCCAAGATCATCACTGGTCATTTTTGATAACACAATGAGCCAAACACATAGAAAAAACTCAACATCGGTCTATCGTCTGCGAAAGCTCATAAGGTGTTTTGTTATGTCGTGATCTATTTTGAGTAAAATAAGATGTAGCCACCGCTTCAGCCCAAAGAAATTTAGGTAATCGAGAAAAGATAAGCATTGTTCTAGAAGCCTTAACAAGATTACGATTACGTCTTATCAACACTCCATTTTAGCATAAGTGCGTACGAGCAGTTGAAAAATTGTTATAGCATGAAGCAAATCTTTCATAATGTGCTTTAAGAGTAGCATTTTTGAATTAAGTACCATTGTCAGTACGAATCTTGCAAACTTTGGCTTTGTAATTCAATTGAGCTTGAGCAATGAATTATAGTCATTTCTGATCACTTGAGTCATTTTTCTTTCGAGTGAAGGACAAAGTAAACCCCATTCAAACGAGTACAAAACAACCACAATCACATGGAATATACTTCTTTCCATTAAGATCGAATATACCCACGAATTTACCTCCAACATCCATAAGAAGTAATACCAAATTGAAGTGATCACTTGAACCACATTTGGTTGGATGAGAATGCTTATCATGCTTTTCTCTTTCACAATGCAGAACAAAGTGATCCTTTCTCTCATTGAACTTGGAAGACCATCAACATAGTCCATAGTCTGATTAGATCGTATTATTGCACAATACCAAGAATTAAAAGAAGAGTAGATACGACTTTGCCATAACCATACTCTTTTCGAAGTTGCTATGGACAACAGACAAACAGAGAAGAAGCAGCCATGTCAGAAATGGAGATAGTATACAAATTAGATTCGCGTCCTCCTGTGAGCAAATCATCTCCTTCCAGATTTCGCACGTAACATGTCTTGGAACGAAAAGCCACTTCTAAATCACCATCACAAAATTGCCCAACGCTAAAGAGATTATGTCCAAGACCTTCAACATAATATACATGACAAATAGTGATATTGCCCTGTATATAATCGCCATAGCCTGTGATTGCTGCAAAATTATCATTTCCAAAGCGAACGGTGCCCATGAATTTCTCAATGAAATTTCTCAGCAGTGATCGATCACCCGTCATATGCTTTGAACAACCACTGTCAACAATCCACAGAACGATCTGGACTACCTGCAACACACGAAGAACCAACACATGGACAAGTGGGCAATTTGACTACCCATTTCTTAACAGAACCCGATGATTTCTCATATGAACGACTATTATGAACATTCGGAGTTGTGTTAACGGGAGACCAAACAACATTTGGTTGTGATTCAAACCACTTTTGCCAAATTCGACTTGTGCGAATTTTGTTCTTCATGTATATGTTTGAAAAGTTATCTTTCAAATTTTGTTTCTTTGTCTTAGAAGCACTAGAGACCTTATGTTTAGCTTTTGAGGCACTTCCTACATCAATCTTAGGTTTGGAGACTACAGAAGTAGTATCTAAAGACTTAGATTGTGTCAACTTCTCAGAAAACCTAGTCTTAAGAACTACATAAGTAGTGTCTGAAGATTTTGGTGTTCTAGAATTAGTGGATAAGGCTCTATGAACATTCGAATGCACATTCAATTTATATTTTGCAAGACATTTATCATGACATATAATAAGCACATTTTGCATACAAGAAACACATAACAGAGTTTTCGCTTTAGCAGCGTTTGAAACATTAACATCATTTACATTCTCTTTGTTTGAGATAACATTTGCAGATGTATTATCTGTTTGCTTATTTTTCCTAACATAAACTGCTACTTTCTTTGCTGAATTCTTAGAGTTAGCTAAGACACTGTTCTTGACATGTGAATCTCTATTCATTGGTCTTCTAACACTAGATGCAACATTCATTCCTGTAGAAGATAAATCACTCTTAGCTTTGTTTGTTTGTGATTCTTGTGTTGTGACAACTCTGTACATTCTAGGTACTATAACATTTTTGTTTGAATTTTCCCCTCTTTGTTTGTGAGATGAAGTCTGTAAAGTGACTGGTTTTGACACCACATGTTTTTCTTTTGTCTTTGAAACAACCGTTTTCTTTTGAAAAACTTGTTTGTTTATCGGTGTAACACAAAGAAGATTTTGAGAAACATTTGTCATGTCAAACTTAGTATTTATTATAGACTTACCCTTTTTCACAGTTTCCAATCAGTTTTTAACTCAGATATGGTACTTAAAAGATTCTGATTCTCAGCACGAATAGCACTATATGCATATGTTTTCTCAGAGACATGATCAATTAATTCATCCATTTCTTTTTGAGATTGAGACCGTGTCTTTTTTATTGAATCAAAAAGCTTTTGATATTCTAATTTTACATTGTCTCGTTCTTTTATCAAAGTTTGCACTTGAAACTCCAAAGACACGTTCTCATTCTCAAGTTTCTCCATCTTTGAAATCTAAGAGTAATCAAGAGGATTTGTGTTTTTATTATTCAAATTTGACTCCCATTTATGTTTTTCTTTTTCATGTTGTAACTTTAATTCAAAATCAACACTTTGCTTTTGACATCTTTGAACATCTTTTTCAAGAATTTTTATTTTTGCTTGCATACCCGCTTGAATCTCAATGGAATTCTTTTTGATTTGTTCAATTTTAGCATGTAAGGAATTATCTACGCATTCATGATTTAACAAACACACATTAGTTTCTACTTCATGGACTGAGGGATGCTTCCAAAAGTGATCTTTAAAAAATATTTTGCTTCTTTATTTCACAAGTTCACTTTCTTAGAATCAAAAACATCTTTCGTTTCTTTTTATTTTCCTTTGCTAAATAGTTTCTAAAAAAGACCTTCAAAATAGAACTGCAACTCGTTAAACAATCGTCTTGACTTGAATCTTGACAAAAACTTTTAGTTTATTTCTTCAGGAGATGTGTAAAAAATGCTTGCTCTTTTACAATTCTTCTGAATTAACTCAGACAACTTTTGAAAACAACTTTTCATTTTATCCAATTGTATGATCAAAGGTGACTCACTCGGCATTGATGCCGGGACAGAAGAAGTTGCATTTGGAGTCTTATCAGAAGGAATAAAAGAAGCTGGAAAATATTTTTGCTCAACAGAAAATTCTTTTTGAGGAACAAAGTCTTTATAAAGAGAATTTATTTATTTGTAATCAATTGTACAACAATTCTGTTTGTTTGCAACAGTAATTGGATCATTCATTTTTTGTTGGCTTTTGGAAGCATCATCAAGAGTGTCCTCAGTATCTCTAACATTCAAAGGAATTTCTGACTTACTCAGACTAGAGGCAAGATATAACTTTGGACAATGAGAAATTGCTTATTGAGTGCGTATAAGGATTAAGGTTACCCCAAACCTTTTTAATTGCGGTCTTACCAGCTAAAACAATGGCTATGGTCCAAGCATAAACATTCCTTGTAAGGAATTTCCAAGTTTCAATATTAGATCAACATTCTTTTTAAGTTTGGCCTTGAGATCTAGAATAGTATCATGATAACGATCCTCATTTTCACTCATTTGTCTTTTTAAAATTAAATGAGTCTTGAAGTTCCTTATTTTTCTGCTTGTAATCAGTGACAGCTAAATCTAATTTATCTCGTTGTTTTTCTAGATCTCGAATGATATCTCGATCACGAACAAATTGAGATTGAGCTTGTTGATTAAAATGTTTTGCTTGTCTATCAGCCTCAAGAAATTCGTTGAGATAATTGTTATCCCCTTTGATGTTTTCCAAAACCCAAACCCTTTCCTTATACAACTCAATTAATTTAAAGAACATACTTGTTGAAACATTACGGGTCACCTGCCGGTCCAACTAAGCTCTTAATTTAAAGATAAAGACAGAATGTTATTTGTGATCCTATTGGTCCAATAATATAAAACACGATATGGACAGCTATCCCAGTATCTAGCTCACTTGTTAGGCGTAACTAGAACTAGTTGAATGATATGTCGCATATTCAAACACGTAGACAAGTATCATGTGATAAGCATAATTAAACTTTCAACGATAAATAAAGAAATCGATTTTAAAACAAACCAAACATTAAATCTTCGTTAAGATGGCTAATACCCGAGGGTATTAGCCCATAACCATTATAATTATACAAGCGTGATCAATTAACCAAGGTAAACTAAACGTTTTACCAAACGATACCAAAAATTAAATGATTACAAGAGTATAGGAATTACACGGTGTCATCTATGGAATCGTGATCGATGCTTGACCTTTGGTTGCTCTTCCTTTCTTTAGAAAATCGTCTTTTATGTGTATGGTATGAAGAATATGATTTTGCACACTAAAAACTCATTTTTGAGTCTTCTATTTATAGTCTCTAAAAAAGTCTGGATGCATCGTATTGAGCTAGGCCAATACGGCGTATTAGGGTGTTTCATGTCACACCCCGACAATGGCGGAAACTTGGGAATGCAACATAATGATCAATCATAACACAAGATACAAAATAGAGAAAACTACAATGCATAAACTTCAAGTGTTACGAAGACCATCAACCTCGAACAACCTCGAGTGATGTCCCAAATCACTATCAAAATCCACAATCTCTTACAATTATCCAAAAGCCCTCACAGGGGTCAAAATCCAAACTTAAACCAAAATTTCCAAATACTAAAGCCGAATAAAATATTCAACCAAGACTTCACATGAAAATCCACACGGGATACTTCTAAGCCTACTATCACACATCACCAAACTATTCCTCTTTCACTTCACCTGAAAATGATACTCGAAAACGTCAACAATAATGTTGGTGAGCTCGTAGGTTTGACCTTAAAGCTAAAAGCTGTGCCAATATTTCAAACAATGGACAATAGTGCTATATGACAATGAATATATATGCAAACAACCATAGCATCACCGCTAATCAATAACCATATGTCACTTACACACCTAAAGGGCCTACCAGCTGGAGCACTAAAATTAGGGCAGGACCACACACAAACTTGGGTAGGCGTACCCATCCGATCCAAACAATCTTGCAACACATAATATTCACATAGCAGTCATGAGCACATATCTTGTCCAAAAAACAAAACCACATTTCGCATAATTCAATTCAAAACATTTCAAAACACATTTTAGTATCATTTCCCCTAACAAAAAAACAGTAAAAATAGGGCTACGGGAACTCACCTCAAGTAAGTCTTTAGCAACCAAATCTTAATCACACAAGCAAATGCAACGACGCCCGCACACGACCTAGT